>QEOT01009144.1:93968-110447 GCA_003123785.1 Pterocarya stenoptera
TATTCACTATGTGTGGCTAAGATCTTGCCAAGTGTCCAAATAAAACTTCTCTAACCTAATTTGGACATTCCACACTGTGATTTTGAAAACACTGCACTTGGTGCGCTTATCGAGGTTACTATTCACTCCAAAAAAACATATAATAAACTTAGTACTGAAAAATCCTAAATATTCATATTAACCTATAGTGAAAATCGTTTATCGAAATTCAACCCCGAAGTACCCCTAAAAATAAAATCACAGTTTCAAACAGGTGTTTCGTCCGAAATTATGAAAATGGGTTAATACGCCATAAAATCCTAAATAATCAACTGAGTCTAATGGCGTAGACCATAACGCATTCTGACACTTCTAACTATCTCAAATAATTCAACTCATATTTCTAGCACTATAGTGAGTGATAACACTGACTATGTTGATAAACTAAAACCTGCGCGATTGGTCGATTCGTGAAAACTTATAGGGTTTTCAAGAGGTTCCTAAAGTCAATAGAAATTCCACCAATGAATTTATAGCGGGCTGTTACAATCCAGCCTAGTAAACCTTGGATATGCAAAAAAGTCAATTAGAAAACCTCCTTTCGATGATAAAGCATTTACAAAGAAAAAAAAAGGAAAGGACTTCGACTAAGAAAAAATTTGTTTATGGAAACATATTTGAGAACCAGAGAGAAAAGTAAAATGCTTGAGGTAGCTTGCTTGTTTTGATGGAAAAAGCTAAGGAAGTACATCATATATAGCATAGAAGACCCAATATCTAATCCCAGTTCTCGAAGCTCAATGTAGTAATGGTTTTGAAAATAGTAATAATATTGGAATAGTAATAACTGAAGACTTGGAGGGAAAGCGAAAGGCAAGGTTGCTCTTTATATCAGATATGACAAAAAAAGTGAGTGGAAAACATAAAAGGAAGATGTTAAATCTCTCATAGAGCCCCTCGGAGAACGTAGCTATAAAGTAAATGGGAGCAGATGAAGTGACAGAGGCACCTAGTGTAGTATGGGACTTGAAATGTCTAATACAAATAAAATTGGTGCCCAATGCAAAAGGCTAGCAATTAATTCAGAGTTCGGAAGTTAGAGCCAAGTCCAACCCAAACTCCAAAAATGCTTTTCACAACAATTCCGAATTTTCCAACTTCAGTAGAGTTGTTGGAATTTTTTTTCATCCCTATGTGAATGCAAGGACATTCAACTTAAGGGGGCAAGGGTAGAAGCAGTCAAGGGACTATCATCGTATGTTAGTCACCATGCAAATACAAGGGCACTCGGCTTTGCAAATTAGGAGAGGAACGTTTTGAAATAATAGATACATAATTTGAAAATGAGATAATTTTATTCATAACTTTCAACGTACATGGATAAAATTAAGCAAATTATTTCCTTAGTGTTCAAAGTTCCATGGGTGAGGTTACTCCTTTCCTTACGCATCTTTAAGGTAGTATGATCATGGATGGTTGTAGATGAAGTAAATGGGAACAAATGAAGTGATAGAGGCACCTAGTGTAGTATGGGACTTGAAACGTCAAATACAAATAAAATTGGTGCCCACCACAAAAGGCTAGCAGTTAATTAGGAGTTCAGAAGTTAGAACCAAGTCCAACTCAAACTCCAAAAATTCTTTTCACAACAACTCCGAATTTCCAACTTCGGCAGAGTTGAAGCAGGTGTTGGTCGGAGTTAGAGTCATCGGAATTTCTTCCCACACCTATGTGAATGCAAGGGTATTCAACTTAAGAGGGCGAGGGTAGAAGTAGTCAGGAGATTGTCATCGCCCGTTAGTCGCCATGCAAATACAAGTGCACTAGGCTTTGCAAATTAAGAAAGGAACGTTCTGAAATAATAGACACATAATTTGAAAATGAGATAATTTTATTCATAACTTTCAACGTACATGGATAAAATTAAGCAAATTATTTCCTTAGTGTTCAAAGTTCCATGGGTGAGGTTACTCCTTTCCTTACGCATCTTTAAGGTAGTATGATCATGGATGGTTGCAGATGAAGTAAATGGGAACAAATGAAGTGATAGAGGCACCTAGTGTAGTATGGGACTTGAAACGTCAAATACAAATAAAATTGGTGCCCACCACAAAAGGCTAGCAGTTAATTAGGAGTTCAGAAGTCAGAACCAAGTCCAACTCAAACTCCAAAAATTCTTTTCACAACAACTCCGAATTTCCAACTTCGGCAGAGTTGAAGCAGGTGTTGGTCGGAGTTAGAGTCATCGGAATTTCTTCCCACCCCTATGTGAATGCAAGGGTATTCAACTTAAGGGGGTGAGGGTAGAAGTAGTCAGGAGATTGTCATCGCCCGTTAGTCGCCATGCAAATACAAGGGCACTAGGCTTTGCAAATTAGGAAAGGAACGTTCTGAAATAATAGACACATAATTTGAAAATGAGATAATTTTATTCATAACTTTCAACGAACATGGATACAATTAAAAAAATTATTTCCTTAGTGTTCGGCGTTCCATGGATGAGGTTAGTCATTTCCTTACGCGTCTTTAAGGCAGTATGATCATGGTCAGTTGCTGGAGACTATTATATACAATCCTTCCCATTGGGGATCGACTTTCCCTTCTTCTTGTGTAGTTGTTCATGTTTCCTTCAAGGCTAGGTCATTGATTTTGAAGGACTAGGGCTTGACTCTCTAGTTGATCGTCATCTAGACTTCGACCTTTTCTCTTCTTTCCCCTAGTAAATCGAGATGCTTTTCAAGCTTTTCATCATGGGAGTCTTGGTCGAAGTGCTGGGCTATGTAGTCGGGCATCTCGACTTCCACCAGTACAACCATCTCACTACCATGTGTTTCTTCTAACGAGACGCACCTCAAGAGAGGGGTGGAGAAACCTCGCTCGTACAACATCCTGTCTATTAGGGTGAAGCGTGTCACTTTGTTCTTAACTTTTATCTCCTCCAGTTTTTCTTCAAGGAGTTCTCCGGTATCTAGGTATTTGATCACGTCTAGTGCCCACTTCGGTGTTCCTATTCTTACTTTTGAGACTTCAATCCCAATGGCAGGAATTTCTAATGTCCCTGCTGCCGCTTCCCTTGGTAGAGTGGAATCTTCTATGCCTAAGGCAATTCGTGCTAGTTTGTCTGCTTTCCAGTTTTCCTCCCATGGTATTTGCTTGATCTTGAAGTACTAGAAAACTGTTGTGTTTCTCTCATACTAGCTACAGGTATTTCTTTAGTTTCTCTTCTTTTGCCGAGTACTCCCCTATGACTTGATTGACAACCACTGAGAATTGGCTTTTATATCAACCTCATTCACTCCTAGCTTCAGCCACGATGAGTCCTACCAGCAATGCTTTGTACTTTGCTTCGTTATTGGTAGTTTTTAAAGTGAGTTTTCTTGTATAATAGTACTCTTATCTAGAATTAGTTGTGAAATGCACACCTACTCACACACTAACGCGCAGGGTGAGTCGTCAATGAAGATCTACTAGAGATTTCCCTTTGGCGTGGCTTGGATTTCCTCTAGGAAGTTGGTGAACTCAGCTATGAAGTTCGCCAGGATCTGTCCTTTCACAGTGTTCCAAGAAAGTTACTCAATACTAAATTCTCTTAAATTGACCAACCAATTAATGAGATGCCTAGAGGCGTCTGGTTGTTGGAGCACTTTCTTCAAAGTGGCCTTCAATAAGATCTTGATCGGGTGAAGTTAGAAATATAGCCTTTGTAACCGGGAGGTTGTTACCAGCGCAAACTCTAGCATATCCATATGAGGATAACATGCTTCAGCTCCTCCGAAGGCTCGGCTCGTGTAGTACATCGAGATAGCATTAGCGGAGATTGATATATACAAGTATAGGGTCTCCCTTGTTTAGCCTGTCTCAGGAGCGGATGGTTAGATAGATACTCATTTAACTTTTCAAATGCCTAGTTGCATTTGTCATTCCAGGATTAAGCCTTTCACAACACTTTGAGGAAAGGCAAGCACTTGTCCATGGACCTAGAGACAAACCTATTAAAGTGCCGCCACCCATTCGGTTAGCCTTTGCACCTCGTTTATGTTTCGAGGTGGCTTCATGTCGATTATCGCCTTGATCTTTTTCGCTTTAGCCTCTATCCCTATTTTTAAGACCAACCTAGGAACTTGCCTAAATTTATACTGAAGACACATTTTGCTGGGCTAAGCTTCATCTTATACTGCCGGAGGATGGTGAAAGCCTCTCTCAAGTTGGCTACATGTTGCTTAGGTTTTTTGCTTTTTATGAGCAAGTCGTCTACGGAAACCTCAATTTTCTGGCCTATCTACTTCTTGACCATTTGGTTCACCAGTCTTTGATAAGTTGCCTCAGCGTTCTTCAGTCCAAAAGGCATAACTTGATAGCAGTACAACCCACGATCTGTTATGAATGAAGTCTTCTCTTCATCATCTGGGCTTATCCTAATCTTGTTGTATCCTGAGTAGGTGTCTATAAAGGTCAGCATGCAATGTCATACCGTGGAGTCTACTATCAAATCAATGCGTGGCAAGGAAAAACTGTCCTCCATGCATGCTTTATTCAAGTCGATGAAGTCACTGCACATCATCTATTTGTCGTTTGACTTCTTTACTAACACTACTTTGGACAACCATTCAGGGTAGTGCACTTCTCGGATAAACCTTGTAGCAAGCAGGTGGTCAACTTTCTTAGCTATGACCATGTATTTCTCTGTTTTGAAGCTCCTCGCTTTTGTCAGGCCTTCTTGGCCTCTAGAATTACGCAAAGACAATGCTCGAGGACTTTATTGTCTATTCCAAGCATGTCTTTGTGACTCTAGGCAAACACGTCTTTGTATTCGATCTGAAGATGCTTTAGTTGTTGCCTTATTTCGAGTCCTATTCTGGTCCTGATTCTTGTGGTAGCTTTAGGATGGTTTGGGTCCAGGACAGCCAAGTCTAGAGGTTTATTCACCTATGATTGTTTTAGGTTATGTTCGTCCCTCATTTCTATCTCATGATCAATGAGCTCCAGTGGCGGTGGTGGCACTTTCTAAGAACCTGAGCTTTTCACCATTCACACGTCTTTCTTCCATTTTTTAACTCTCATGCTAGTACTTGCTTGTCAAGTACTTCTCCCAAACCTGCTTCCGTTGAGAACTTCATCTTTAGGTCATAAGTAGAGGTCACAACTTTCAGGCTATTCAAGGTCAGCGTCCTATAATAGCACTGTATGAGGAATAAGCTTTAACCACCAGTAAATGAGTTATAGTGGTGGCAATTTAGGGTCCTCTGCCAGTAGAGGCAAAAAGCATTATAGTGCTTACGGGCTGAACCACGTCTCATGAAAATCCCTTATGCGACGTGGGCGAGGGGCGTAATCATCCTAGGTCGATTCCCATCTTTGTAAATGCATCATAGAATAGGATGTCGGCCGAGCTACTATTGTCGATCAAAATCTTCTAGGTGGTATAGTTGGCCACCAATTACGTCACCACTAGTGCGTCATCATGGGGGTACTAGACCCCTTCACAGTCTTCATTGCCAAAAGATATGGCAACAACTTTATGGTTCCTTGCCTTCTTTGGGGGCCTCTCCATTGAGAATACTACCTCATATCTGGCCTTCTAAGCATGCTCTTTTCTATTGGAGGAAGTGGAGCCTCCTCCCACAAATCCTCCTGTTATTGTCTAAATCTCACCTAGGGGTGCGTTATTCCAAGTCAGGCTTTGGCTAGGGATATCTTTGGGGTTTTCCTGAATTGTTCGCCGTTGTTTTGGGCTTTCGCTTCTGTGTGGCCTTTGGGACTGTTTTAGCTCGACAATTGTCCTTTAGGTGACAATTGTTGGGTGACCATCCGTTCTAACTCCCCGTTCTCTCTCATTATTTCTATCTTCTTATTTAGGGTGTAGCAATCTTTTGTATTGTGCCCTTCTGTTTGGTGGTAGGTACATAAGAGGCTATTTCTTCGGTTTCAATCGCAGTCACCACGTGTGCGTCCTTCGCCTCTCGCTTGCACATTCAAGTTTGTATGTGCGAGCCTGGAATTGTGGTTTTGTCGTACTGACCTCTTTTGGCCATTTCCAGTGCTTTCTCGCAATTTGGTTTTTTGGAGCTTCTTTTTTACTGCTCCAAATCAGACTTTCTCAGAACAGTTAGAGCCTTGAGAGTGTTTTTGACATTGACAAATTCTTTAGCCTTATCCATGAACTCCTATAGTGTCGTTGGAGTTCTTCTCGCCAATTCCATGATGAATGGGTTCCTGGGCCACACACCTCTTAGGAGCGCAACAAGCGTGAACTTCTCGTATAATAATCAGTGGTCATGCATCCTGTCTAGGTATGCACTTAAGCTTTCATCCTCCCATCGTTTAACAATTAAGAGGTAAGCCACAGGCCGCCATCTCCTCTTGCTCTCCATGAATTGCATCAGAAACTGCCTGGCAAGTTCTTCAAACTATCGATGGAGCCTAGCTGTAAGGCTCCAAACCATCATCTCGCCACCCTTTTCAAGTTAAAGGGAAGACCCGACAGGCGATCTCTTTGAGGAAACTGTGGAGAGTCATATGAGCCTTGAAAGTTTCCAAATATTTAACGGGAGTTTTAGACCCGTCATACAGTTCCTTTTGTGGAATTTTGAACTTTGGTGGGAGTGGAACCATCATTATCTCGGTGTTGTAAGGCATGTCTATGCCATTGAGTAAAGTGTTAATAGAGGACCACACACCCATCTTCCTGGCCATTTCCTCATATTTTTCCCTAAGATGGTGCAAATCTTGGTGCATCTTCCCCTTTTCCTCCTCATTGAGGTTCGTTTTGCTTATGTTTTGTGATGTTGCATAGTTTCTTTTAGCATGGCTCGGTGCAATGTTCTCTGCACTTTTTTGCATGAGAGCCTCATTTTCCCGCTGGAGGCTCTCAATTTCCAGTGTCATCCAGTTCAATCTCTCATTCATCTCTACAAATCTTCCTTCCATCCCGTCACCTATTGTGGATTACTTGGGAGTGTGTCGTTGTAGGCATATGAAAAGCACGTTGAGATGTAGAAAAAAAGATCTCATAGACGGTGCCAAATGTTGTGGACGTGTTTCGGAGCACTCACAATGTCTTCCAGTAACCTGCAATTAGAAAGTAGGAGGGGCTAGGTGTGTCTAGGACACCTTTCATGCCTAAGTAAATATGTATTCTGGGGAGTATTTCAAGTGTATCAAGTTTAGGAGTTACCTCAAGTGTGTTTTTTGACCTTTATTTATACGAGCTGGTGAGGGGTGAGAGAGGCTTGTCTTGTAGCTCGACCTTATTTGATCTTCGCTGAGACTCGGCTTGTTAGGGCTCTAAATCAGTTGTTATGCCAGAGGTGTTAATACCTCGAGTGTGTATCGCTCTGATCATTATTCTGTCCATTACGTCATTAATTAGTAATTAATGATGGCTTAAATTGAATTACGTATTGGCATTGGCTGGAGGCCCTTTCTTTGTGGATTGCAAGCCTTGGACTCTCTATCCCACTGGCCCTTCTCGATTGTGGGTTCGGCCCATTCTTTTTTTGAGTCTATTCGGCCCTTCAGTTCTGATTCGAATGAGAGCCCAAACAGGAGATGCGAGAACATCCTAATCGAAAAGCTTCACTATTTTGAGTCGTGAGAAAGTTTTCAAAATTCGATCAAATCGATCGAGATTAAGGTAATGTGTGAAGTAAAGTAGAATGATAGTGCTCAATAAAAGAATGAATAGGGCTAAACCCACATATTATATAACCTAGTACCGAAGCCTAAGTTGGATTTCGGCAATAATATGAAGTTCAGCAATAGATAAGAGTGGAGTGAGAGAGGAAAAAAAACTTATTTTCCTCCCTTTCATATATAAAAGGAACTTATTTTATTGTGTTGATAATCGACAGTACCAGACAAATTTATATGGACACATGAGTAGTAGTTCCATCTATATTTTTACCTTTGATTTGGATAATCCAATGCATCAGCATATTTTAACAGCCTATATAATTTAAAAAATCCACTACCAATGAATGCTCTTATGGAGCACGCGTAAGGTAATGGGTGATGGTTGGGCATAGAAAAGAGGCTAAAATCTAAATTTATTTAAGGTGGTGCATGTCGGCCACATGCTTCAATAGGTGGGCGAAGATGGTGAGTCGATTCCTATGAGTTGAAGGACCTAATTAGCATTTAGTGGCTGGAAGAAAATGAGAAAAATTAAAAAGATATGGACAAAAAAATGGAGGAGATGGTAAGAAAGCTCGTTTAGTGGAAGAGGAAGATGAAGAGAAGGGTGTCGGAAGGAAGAAGTCAGGTTGAGTTTGGGGGTAATTGTTTTGAAGGAGAGGCCTGGGGATTGGGGGAGGGAACAAAGTATAAATGAAGATTTTCCCACACGTTTCATTGATGTATAATCAGAAACAATGGGGAGAGCGTAGTACCAATGGAAAATTAGAAGATAATTGTCCATAAATAAGCAGCCAACCAAACAAAACAGTGGTTGATTGGTAAGCTTTGGTGGTGGGGAGTAAGATCTTAAAACAAAGAGTAATTTAAGAATGCAGTCTAATTTATACCATTCACTTTGTGCCACAGGCCCACAAGACTTGTATTAAAAAGTTAAAAATACAAATATAAAAAGGTAAAGGGAATCTATTCGGCCCGGTTTGTTACACAGATCAAAATATCTCAACTAATATAATCATTACAATTTTTCTAAATTCTCATACAAAATATAATAAATAATTCACATTTTTCAAATTCTAAATTTAATTTAATATTAAAAATTATATTCTAACAATATTTTATTCAATTTTTATCTTATCTCATCTGTATAACTAAACAAGACGTCTTCTTCATTTTGTATTTTCGAGTTCTATTTTGTTTTGAATATATAAATATATATTTTTAAAATTTTTTTTAATAAGGCACGTGACATGTCACGTCAAGAAAACAAAATAAAAGATATAAATCAAGAGATATTGCAGCATTACCCTAAAATAAAACCAACCAAATTATAATGAGGTGACTCTTGTTGTATTCTAGTGGGTTGTAGCTTCGAATGATGAGAACATAATGTTTAAGAAAATGGATTGCTATATGTGCGTGTGGATGTTGAGCCTCACTGATCCAACACCTTTAAGTAAAAGCAATAAAAGAATAAAAGTAAGGAGAAGGTGGAAACAAGACACACATGATAGGCTTACATCCACCATGGTGTTTGTGTTTCCAATTTTAGTAGAGTTTTTATTGAGGATAATAGCACGCAAAATAGTTAATCTATTTTTAATTTATATACAAAATGCTTAATAATATGTGAAAACAGTATCATCATTGGATCATGTATAATATGCAAAAATTGTTTATTATTTCTTTCTTTCTTTCTTCCTCCCTCATTTTTTCATATTCTTACACTATTTTCTTTTTAATGTGGAGAAAAAATATTCATGATAATACCTTTTTTTTTATATAAAACGAATAAAGAAATAAAAAAAAATATTTATACAATATAGATAAATAATAGATAAATTATTATAAAATAAATTGTAAAAGACATTGGCTGAAATAGATAACATAGATTTGTATTAGCATTTTTAAATAAAAAAAAATACATATGCTATGGTGAATGCTCCGAGTGGTGGGGTATACAATGAAGTGAATGAAGGGCTCCTACGAGAGTTTTTGTTTGAACATGAATCAAATTCAAATTTATCACCCAATCCTGCTAGGTATAGGCGAAACTGTGTACCCATTGCGCACCCACAAGTGACATGGCAGACAGGAAGGAATATTTTCATAATTATCAAAATGAAAAAAAAAAAAAAAGCTCACTTCCTCGTCTCCCCCAAATCTCCCACTTCCCTCCCTCCTACTCCCTCCTGCTTCCCTCCCTCCCTAAATCGCTTCCCTTCGTCCACAGATCAAGCAAAAAATACGAAAAGCAAACAAAGAGAAGCAGAGAGAGATACCTATACGTTGAGTTGTGTTGACAAAGAAGAGGGATTTGTAGGGATTAAGGCTCCGAATCAAAAATGGAATTTGATTAGGATTAGGGCCGGAACCAAAAATGGAATTTGATTAGGATTAGGGTTTAGAACCAAAGAGGGAATATGACATCTGCTTAGGGTTAGGGTTCATAACAATCTCAAAAAAAAAAAAAAATTTAATTTGACGGAGGAGAGACCGATAATCGAAATTGCTGAAGTGAAGAGAAATAGAGAATGAAAAGAAAGAAGGGAGAGCCTTACCATTTCGGCGAGAATGGAGGAGTTTGGAGCTTTCTGTGATGCGTGAGAATGGAGGAGAATGTGGGATGCGATTCTGGAGGAGATACAGTGATGAACGAAACGATGTGTTGCTTTTCCCTTCAGATTCCATTTCGATCCACAGCTTTCCCACCTCAAACGACCGTTTCATTAAACTATTCATTCCATGTCAGCACATCGGTGCACATAACTGCCTGCATTCAGAATTTTCCTTTATCACCTAGTTACATTTATGAATAAAGCTACTCTCACTATTAGGGGCTTCTGCTCGACTTTTTTTTAAAACTTTTTTTAGTTAGTGATTAAGTAAATTTTTTTTAATGATGTTGTTATTCTTTTAAAAAATATTTAAAAGTGTTAAAAAAAATACATGTAAAATATATATATACACACACAACAATTGCACTAGTGGGAGCCCCCGGCAGTGGCTATAGAGCCACCCAACATTTATATTAAAAAATGTCTCATTTATTATTTGAGGGAATCCGAGTTTGCTCATGAGCTATTTTGGTCAAGTAATTTATTTTATATAATATCTTATAACTTTATATCCAAAATTTTAAATAGTTTATTTCTAAATATCTATTTTTTTATTATTTCTTTCCTTTTTTTTAAATATATTTCTCACAATTACGTTTTTTCAAAAGAATAAAGAAATAAAAAAAATACTCTAAATTATTAAAAAAAAAAAAAAGAATAGACAAAGGAGGTAGAATGCATTTCTAAATTCAACATAACATAACTTTTAAGTATGAAAAATGCTAGTCTAGTGCATTTTTTTTTTTTTTTTTAAATGCTTAAAAAAAATTACTATTTAAGGAATTTCTAATAGCAGCAGGACCCTTGAAATTTCTAATATTATATAAAATGTTAGATAAGTCATTGGTAATGCTCAAACCGGAATTTAAATATTTTACAGCTTTGTGACGGTGAGGTGTCCATTCCCCTATATTAAACTGATATATCCTTTTAAAAAAAAAAAACTGATATATAGTTATGGGTTAATACATATGAGAAATGATATTTATAATTATAGAGTAGGTAAGCATCGTATATTTAAAAAAAATAAATAAATATGAGATCTATATAAAACGAATTAAATTTTTATAATAGACCTCAATTTTTAAAAAACGAGTTCTGGACAATCTATTACTATATCTCACATTACTCGAGACATATTAAACCTCTAATGTCTAATGTTTATTGTTTTTAATTATTTTGATCCAAATGTTCATGTTCTTTGATGGTATCTACTCCATTGTAATCATGAAAGACTGTGTCATGATCCGGATTGAATCCCTACACCCTAAAGAAAACAACCCATTTTTTTATTCCGAAATTTAGGTGTCAACATATTTTGTGAAATTTATTTATTTGATTTTTTTTGTGTCACGAAAATCAAGATAGATGATTAGCTTTCTCCAGAAAATGAATTTTAATTTTCTAAAGCTATTCTCTATTTCATATAAAACTGTAAAATAATTGTAAAAAATTTATAAACTTTTTTATTTTTTTTAAATAATTAGACTAAATAATTGGATTTATTTTATAATAAAATTAAATTATAATTTAATATATCAAAATACGTTAATTTTTTAATTTATTTTAAAGACTAAACATTATTCTTGCACAAACATGGAAATTTACCTCCGTACATATACCACACATGCAGACGCCACATACCTTCACAACCTTTTTACCGTTTTAATTTTCATAGAATACAAACACACCAAAGAAATCCGTACTTGCCAACGATTTCCCTTGCTCTCATTCTTCTTGCTAATCAACCCCCAAAACACCCTGACTTCTCCTATTCAGATCTCGTTGCTTTTGTCTCGTTTCAATTCTAATCTCCAGGTCCCGTACAATGAGTCGCTACGATTCCAATCCTTTCGACGAGGAGGTCAATCCCTTCGCGGTGAGTTCTACACCCACACATACAGATTTTGGTTGGATTTTTGAATTTGTGGAACTGGGGATGTAATGGCCCATGGATTCGTTGGTTTTTGTTGTTGCGTTGCTGATCTCAATATGGTAGTTAGATCTGCTTTTGGTATTACATTTCCGTGGCGGGTTAGAATTTTAGAATTCTTTAATCGCAATGTGGTTCGCGTAGCTATTTTTTAACCTGTATTTTCTTTCTTCAATAATCTAACTTTTTTTTTACAAGTAAATAATTTAACTCTCTCTATTTGGTTGACGAGAAATTCGAGAAAATGAGAAGAAGCACTGTTTTTGGATCTTGTGAGCTATGTTTTCTGATATGTCATTTTTCTTTGTTTATTATTTTCAGATTTATTTTAATTTTTCAAATGGTTTGACTGGTTAAAATGATTTACTTGTCCAATTTCTCTATGGCGATATGTTGTTTGTTGCTTATGATTTTGTACTCAATCACTTAAAATGTTTTAAGAATATATTATAGTCTGTCCACGGCCATGTGTATGAGACGTTGGCTTTTGCCTAAGAAAGACAGACGGAATGTTTACTATTATAATAAGCAAATTGAAATGCGTGAAGTTATTAGCAGAAAATATGGGGATTACATGGAGTGGGAATGGCCTACTGAGATGTTTATATTCCCATTATTTTGAATACCCTTGGAGATTTTTCTGGTGGCCCGTAGACGGTAAAATATTTTGCCTTACCTAATTGTTACAGAGTTTTCATGTTCCATGTACTCATTGGCTGTACTTTATATCATCACTTTGTTTTCCCTATTTCTTTGTCTTTTGATATAACCCTGAGATTGTGAACTTCTTTTGATATCATAGGATTCGGCAGCTCGAGGGAAAGGATCAGGCCAATCAAACTATGGTGGAGGTGCATTTTATATGCCTGTAAGTTTGCCCTTTTCCTTTCCCTGATACCTTTGCTTTAACAAAAGTCTCTTTTTTTTTTTTGGTTTCTTTTTCTTTCTTTTGGTGTCAAGTAATGCAAAAGAGGCATCTTTGGTGTGAATTATTTTCATAGAGGCAGCATTGTTCATTGTTTTTGGAATATTTTGTTGTGCTTGGTGTAGAGGCATGGATGGATTGATTATTAGATTGATGGGTTCCCAGTACTAAAGAATTGGAAATGTTGATTTTTATGTTTCAATTATCTGTTTCCCTTGTTTGAATCGATTCATTGAAGTTTTTATATTCATGTCGTAGAATTGAAGTATGAACTATTGAGGCTTGTAAAAAATACCAGACTGACCTAAACAGAGCTGTAATAGACTTCAAAGCTGTTATAGATCGAAGCTCTTTATTCATGAGCACCTAAGATGTTAGCTGCTGTTGAAGACTTAGAGGGTATCTGAATTCTTTTATTTTAACTTATCTGATGTACCCTAACTGTTACTAGTAGACCCTAAGCAACACTCGGTTCTTGTTCTTCTGTTTGTTTGTTTATGCTTAATCTTTCTAGACAGCGACAGTGTCTGCATCACTTGTTTAGCTTGTTTGCTTCGTGCCATAGTTTTTGGGAGAGCATTCTTTAAGAGTTATGGTCATATGTTGTGGGATTTTTACCGATCATTTTCTATTCATGCATCATCATGCTGTATGAGTTGATTGTGCCTTCATGTTTTACTGACTCCATATAGATTCTTATGAAATTATTCTCTTGACATTTTTAGAATCCTGGAAGTGTTCCTCCTGCAACTTCAAGGCTTTCACCCCTCCCACATGAACCTTATGACCGTGGTGCTACAATTGATATTCCTCTTGATAATGCAAAGGTAGATTGCAGTGCTCAAAATGTTGAATTGCGATCCTCTAGAGTTCTTGACCTAACTCTAGTAAAGAAAAATAGACACGAGGTGGGATCCATAGCATTTATTGAGCATTTAATGATGCCTGAGAAATTCGCTCGACTAGTTATAAATGCTGTGGGGTCCATTTTATGTGTCTATCTATCTCCCACTCTTGGCCTTAGAGTTTGGTCAAGAACCCTAGAAGATCCAAATCCCAAAATGTTCAATTAGAAAGTATGTCTTGCTGCCTATGAAAAAAGAAAAAGAATCTCTTGCTATCTGAGTGTTCTGGTTGAGTAAATATTTCCTTTTTTTTCTTTTGAATTTGTTTCCCGTTTAACTCAGGATTTGAAATCAAAGGAGAAGGAACTCCAGGCTAAAGAAACTGAGTTGAAAAGGAGAGAACAGGTAGTTTCTCTTACAAGTACATATTTTAGCTTCTGAACATGGATTTGTTGATTATATAACTGATGCTTTTAGACAAAATTTATAGACATTCTTTATATGAATGGTACAACAAAAATTGGTATCTTCATTACATTAGCTAAAACTTATTTGTTCTTATAACATTACGGGTGTGTTAACTTAAGGTTGCGTATTAGCCAATTCTTTTCTAATAGGAAAAGTGCATGTTAATTGTAACTGCAGGCAGGGAAAGATTTTTTTTTGATCGGTAAATAAGATTTTATTGATCGTCAGAATAGGCAAAAGCCCAAGTACACGGGTCATATACAAGAGCAATGCCTAGGAGTAATGTTCTAGTGATACAATAAATTCATGAATGGGCATGCCATTAAAATCAATTACAATCGACCATTGGAACAAAGTGTTAAAAAAGAAAGTTCTAAGTTCATCCATGACTGCTCACGATCTTCAAAGCGTCTCTCTTTCCTCTCCTCCAAAGACACACCAGGTAGATCGGAACCATTTTCCAAATTGTGGCAATCTGAGGAGGGCCTTGGAGACCTCTACATGAAGCTAAGAGGTCGATCACCCTAGCAAAAAAGTCATTCCACAAAGTTGTGGCAATCTAACAATATATTAGTAGATGATCGACGGATTCTCCACTCTTTTTACACAAATAACACTAATCCAAGACTATGATTCAGCATTTCCTTAGGTTGTCGATAGTGAGAATCTTCCCTAAAGAAGCTGCCCAGACAAAAAAGGATGCCTTGAAGGGGACCTTTGTCTTCCAAATACTCCGTAACTCTTCCATGGGAATGGGTTTGCATTATAGATGGATTGGTAGAAGGAGCATACTGTGAACTTCCCTTTTGCGGAGGGGCACCAAAATTTTCTCCTTAAATATTATCTTAACATCATTTGCAATCTCTGTGTTATATACAAACACATACATATGATGGTCTGTACATAAATTTGTACTCTGTTTTCACTTTGCTGTGTTTTTTGTTGAACCTAAATATGAATTTATACTTGAGTGCAGCCTTCATTAGTTGGGTAATTTCATGACCTTGCATAAATAAGCTGTGGTTATTTGGTAATAACGTATCAACTCTCATATGATGCTTTGCAGGAATTAAAGCGGAGGGAAGATGCTATAGCAAGAGGTATTCCACTTTTCATATGCAGTTGAAAGGATCAATGGATGCACTTTGCCAATTTTTCATCTAAATTTAAAATCAAAGTTATTTCTTTTGTTTTTTTTAAGTAAGAAATATTACTTTGCCAATTTTCCATGTAAATTTACTTATCAAAAAAGTTATTTTTGTTTTGCAGCTGGAATTGTTATAGAGGAGAAAAACTGGCCCCCATATTTTCCTATTATCCATCATGACATTGCAAATGAAATACCTGTCCATCTACAAAGAATTCAGTACGTTGCTTTCACAACATATTTGGGTATGTTAGCTAAAGACCCTATCTCTTGGCATTTGGATTCAGCATTTCAATGGCTGTATACTCCTTTCTGGCATATCTTAGATACTCATCTCACTTTTCTTTGCAAAAAGACATAGTTTTAGCCTTCAAATTGATGTTAAAATGTTCTAGATTTTTCAAAAGTAATGCACCTTAATATCTCTATCTTTCTCTTTCTTTGGGGCGGGGGTAAACACAAAAAATCGAGCTTATTATCATAAAAAATGTAAAACCACTTGTTGGAGCATACTACTTGAAAGTTTAACCTGTGGAAAGGAAGATTTGCCTTGTTCCTTCTGATGAAGATTGGTACCCTTATCAGTACATATAATAAACGAGGAGAATACCATCTAGATTCCATTTTCTTCTTTACACCCCCATGCTTGGTGGTTGTTAATCCATGATCCCATCTTCCACTTTCTTTTTACCATGTGAAAAGCTGTTATTTGAGCTAGAATTTATCTGCATCAAAATTTCAGTTTAAAGACCTTTTTAAGTCTAATATTTAAAGAATCTGATAGCATTGTGAAATAGCCTGTGTCAATCCTAATAACTTTAAATGCATTTGATATTCCGTAAGTGCTGAACACCATACTCAAAAATTCTACAGAACAGGAGGCCCCCTATGTCCTAACATTTAGTGTAGCTTTGCTTTTTTTTTTTTTTTTT
>QEOT01009144.1:111501-123706 GCA_003123785.1 Pterocarya stenoptera
CTCTCTCTCTCTCTCTTCCCCCTCACATCTATCTATATTTCTCCTTGTGTGTCAATGAAGAAAGAATGTGAGATACAAAAAAGCATGTTCCCAATTGTAGTTTTTTCATCCACATTAAGATTCTTTCATTCACTAGGCTGACAAACAATAGACTGCTGTAGCATAAATCACAATAATCAGCGTTTCAATGTGTGTTGAGTCTGCTTACATCCATGCCACCTTGGTTGCCAACTATGAGTGGGGCGCTTTAACCATTCGGCCATAATGTATCCTCGTACATGGTGAATAACGTAAGAATATGGAGAAGAGCCAAAACAGAATGGTCCATGTACTCAAAACAAAGAGGGGATGCTGCCTACTAGTATAAGTGTCAATACTTAGGCTAACATTGTAGGGTTTCTTGTAAAAGTTGTCATTTGTAATGTTGAATAATAGACATTTACTCTGATATTTGATGTATCAATGTATGTATTGACATGTAGGTTGTTCATATCATTGGGGATGTTATTTCTAGTTGGACTTTTTAATTCTATAGCAATCCTATTGTGATTCAACAGCACATTACTTAGCAGGAAGTGACTGAAATAAATAGCACAGATGGTTCTTTGTCTGACTGCTGCATCCTTGATTATATGAAATTTTGTATTGTTTGTTCTGACCTGCAATGTTCTCTTCTAAATTTGTGTTCCATCTCCAGGACTGATAGTGCTCTGAAGTTTGGTTGGTTTTTCCTGTCTTATGTGGTAAGTTCATTAATCATTTATATTCTTTAGATTCCTTTCTGCATAGAAGATGTATTGAGATTTCTTAATTCTGTTTTTCTCCTTGCAGATACATATTGCCTTCTGCATCTTTGCTGCAGTTGCTCCTCCAATTATCTTCAAAGGGAAATCTCTCACGTAAGATTTCTTCAGTTACATACTATTATTATCTTCACGTAAGATTTCAAATAGGCAACAAAGATATGGATGAAGTGGGGAAATGACGTACTATTATTATCTCCTGGTTACGATTGCCAATATGCATACTTTGCATGATTAAAGGATTTTTTGGTTGATTAAAAAATTGGCAGAAGTTCCTTGACAGTTTTTACCAGTTTTACCAGTTTGTTAATTTTTTTTCCTGGGAGGAGCGGAGCTGAGGTTATGTTTTATCATGTTTCTTACAAAATAGTTAGCCATGTATAATTCAATGCATCTCCTAGTGCATAATCAATTATTTCCTTCTGTACTCTGACGCTGATGTTTGTATGGTGTGTTCCCGAGGACAGAGGTATTTTGCCTGCAATTGACGTGTTAAGTGGTCATGCCTTGGTTGGGGTAAGTTTTAAACTTTTGTTATTCAACTTAGCAAAAAACACTTTTGTTATTCTATAATGACTTGGATGTTGGCACTCAGACTGCTACAGCAACAATAAATTTCTTTTCAGCTATGTAGCAGTGGCTGTAATTGTCTTTTGGATAAGAGAAGTACTAGATCTACAAGAAGAATTACAAAAAACTACCTTACGCAGATTTACTTTATGTGGCTTGATGTGGCACATTAATTTTACTTTACAAGTGTTTTACAACCTAATGTATTACATCAAAACATGTCAGTCTGTAAGGTAGTTCTTATAATTCTTTTGGTGATCAAGCATTTCCCTTTGAATAATGAATTTTGACAAAGTATACCTTAATATTACTATCTTAGTCGATGTCATGTTATTGGTGAGGCAGAGTAGGCCTAATTTTAAATGTTGCCAACTGTAAGAGGACAATGGACAAGGAGGTGAACTGTTCTGTATTCATGTTAATGGTTTGATGTTGATGGTTACTTCCGACCTTGCTTTTGTTCTTGCAGATATTCTACCTTGTTGGATTTGCCTTGTTCTGCATAGAATCATTACTAAGTATCTGGGTTATTCAGGTATAACAACTCTTGACCTGAACTTGCATTATTGTTCGGGTTAGCATCATTTCGGTTACTGAGGCTATCTTATTTGTTCCAACCTGCAGCAAGTATACATGTATTTCCGAGGCAGTGGCAAGGCTGCTGAGATGAGGCGGGAGGCGGCAAGAGGGACCATGATGGCAGCACTATAACATGGCACATATTGAACTGAGATGCTACTTGAGATTGGATTTCGGCTGATTTGCCTGAAGAGTTGATTTCTTGATTCGTTCACTCACCCCGTTTCGGCCTGCTCTGCAGAAATACCTCTGGGTGCTTTTCCTTATGTATTTTGTTACAAATAGGATGAATTAGAATTTACTGCTGCACTTTGGGTCCGGCGGGATGAGATATCCCCAGCTCACCCAACATCCCCTGCCACGTACTTTTGATTTGGGAAATTGAGATTGTAGATTTTGTTCATGGTAGCATTGCATCTTATCAGACATTGACGGACCTCAAATGAATTAGACGTTAGTTTATCCCTTTTGCGTTTCTTAATGAAATTCTTATTAATTAAAAAAAAAAAAAAACTAACTTTATTTTATATCAAGTCTTGTCTCGCTGTTTAAATTCTTGTACTTAAAGGGAACCATGAATGAAATCCGATGGGGCCTAATCCTATTTTGCGTATTGCAAAAAAAGGTTTTGGGATGGAATAAGAACAAAACTTGCTAAAAATTTGTTTTAAAAACAGCTTCCGGGAAAACGTACTTGACAATGTTTTGCTGATCCATGTTCACGTGAATTGAATTTAAAAGCAGATAACTAATTTATAGAGACCAATTCCTCTAAAATCAGTACTTAAAGTCGGGATTTATTATTTATCAGTTACTATTTATTTTTTCACCTTACACTTACAGGTTTTTTATAGTGTTTGATTGTTTTTTTATAGGGTATGGAGGTGTCAGTCACTACTCTTACATTTCACACCTATAGTTTTTTTATGGAGTGTGAGTATTTTTCATAAGATATAGAGATATGTTTTATAGGATATGGGATGGTGAATAGCAGCCAATAAGAAGAAATTTTCCTTAAAATCCATCCATCATAGAGCAACTAAACAAAATTAAATAACATTTGCTACCGAATCAATGAGCTCTTGTTTTGTGACGAGAAAATTAACAACAAAAGAATGTTCAAAAGACAAAAGGCCGAATTTTTATACCGAATCAACAATTGATGAACGACGTGATTGTCGCAAAATGAATCACCAGAATAATAACGGCTACAATCTGCTCATCAGATTCTCTCTATTGAAGTTCCGTTCCAAAATAACCCACAATCCATTTCGTTTTCCCCTTCGAATTTTCCACTTTTGGGAGTCTCAAAACTGAGCTGTGACGGCGAGGGGGGCGAAGACAGATTGTATCTGCGCGGGGGACACGAAATTGGAACGGACACTTTACTTTAAACTGGTTTTTAATGTAAAAGTACTCAAAAGCCAAACCTAGTACCTATACTTGGTTGCTGAGAAACAAGATTCCAGCCCTTCCAGGTCCCGCCTCCGGAACGAGAAACTCAAATACCCAACTGTAACAATCCTCTCTTCTCTGTCTTGCCTTTTCTTCTGAGAGCCAAACCTCACAATACATGCGAAAAACCTCCAATCTTTAACATTAAAAAAGACCAGATGCTGCTGCTCCACAGTTACAGCTACAGCTCTAGCTCCAGAGAACTTACTCAAGAAAGTCTCCACAACTCGATGTATAACGTAAGCTTGCTTCCAAACCTTCATTCTACTTTCAAAGCTAGGGCTTTTCTAGGGTTTAACGTACACGACCCTCGGTTAGCAAAAAGACAGCAACTCCCTTTGCACTATGTTGTACCCTCTCACCAGGCCCCTGATACTATGGTAAGTTCACATGCCCACCAACAGAGTCTGGGGGGATCTAGGGTTCTACTAGGGATTAAGCTTCAGTGCCATTCTAGAGCATTAGCTCCCCCAGCACAAAGTTCTTCACTCAATGGTAGGAAAAAGAAGTATGGAGGTGTATTGCCTTCGATTTTAAGGTCATTGGATTCTGAAAATGACATCGAAAAGACCCTTAATTCCTTTGGTGGGAATTTGAATCCAAAAGAACAGACTGTTATTCTCAAAGAACAGATCAGATGGGAAAGAGTAATCAGGGTTTTTGAATGGTTCAAGTCGCAGAAAGGGTATGTGCCCAATGTAATTCACTATAATGTTGTGCTTCGAGCATTGGGTAGAGCTCAGAAATGGGATGAGTTGAGGCTTTGTTGGATTGAAATGGCAAACAAGGGCATTTTGCCAACGAATAATACATATGGGATGCTCGTCGATGTGTATGGGAAAGCTGGGCTTGTGAAAGAATCGCTTTTGTGGATTAAGCATATGAGACAGAGGGGACTTTTTCCGGATGAAGTTACGATGAATACGGTTGTTCGGGTGTTAAAGGATGCAAAAGAGTTTGATAGGGCTGATAGGTTTTATAGAGATTGGTGTGTTGGGCGGGTTGAGTTGGATGATCTTGATTTGGATTCTATAGTTGAATCTGTAGATGGGGGCTCTGCACTTATTAGTATTAAGCATTTTTTGTCAACTGAGCTTTTCAAGACTGGTGGGAGAATTTCTGCTCCAAAAGTTAGGAGTGCTTGTGATATGGAGCATTCTGTTCGGAAGCCAAGACTTACATCTACATATAACACCTTGATTGATTTGTATGGAAAGGCTGGGCGACTTAAAGATGCAGCTGATGTGTTTGCTGAAATGTTGAAGTCTGGGGTGGCAATGGATACCATTACTTTTAACACTATGATCTTTACTTGTGGAAGCCATGGAAATTTGTCAGAGGCAGAACTTTTGCTTACTAAGATGGAAGAAAGGGGCATATGTCCTGACACTAAAACTTTTAACATCTTTCTTTCTTTGTATGCTGATGCTGGGCAGATTGATGCAGCTCTCCAGTGTTACAGGAAGATTAGAGAGGTAGGCCTTTTCCCTGATAGTGTTACTCACAGAGCTGTGCTTCATATATTATGTGAGAGAAATATGGTTCAAGATGTGGAGACCGTGCTTTTGGAAATGGAGAGATCTGGCTTGCGTGTTGATGAGCATTCTATTCCTGGTATTGTTAAAATGTATATCAATGAAGGATTGCTTGATCAGGCAAAATCCACTTTTGAAAGGAGTCAATCAAATGGTGGGTTGTCATCAAAGACGCGTGGAGCAATTATAGATGCCTATGCTGAAAAGGGTCTTTGGGCTGAAGCTGAGGCTGTGTTCTTTCGTAAGAGAGATTTGGTAGGACAGAAGAAGGACGTTTTGGAATACAATGTCATGGTCAAAGCTTATGGAAAGGCAAAGCTTTATGATAAGGCCCTCTCTCTCTTCAAGGACATGAAAAATTATGGGACATGGCCAGACGAGTGCACCTATAATTCTCTCATTCAAATGTTTGCTGGAGGTGATCTCGTGGAGCAAGCAAGGGAACTGTTAGCGGAAATGCAGGCAATGGCCTTGAAACCTCATTGTTCAACCTTCTCTGCTGTTATTGCATGCTACGCTCGTCTTGGACAACTTTCTGATGCTGTTGGTGTCTACCAAGAAATGGTAAGAGCAGGAGTACCTTCAAATGAAGTGGTGTATGGATCTCTAATCAATGGATTTGCAGAGTCTGGTAGAGTTGAAGATGCTCTACAATACTTCTGCCAGATGGAAGAATCTGGGATTTTGGCAAATCAAGTAGTCTTGACATCCCTGATTAAGGCTTATGGTAAGGTGGGGAATCTGGAAGGAGCAAAAGCAATCTATGAGAGGATAAAGGATTTGGAGAGTGGTCCAGATATTGTTGCGTCAAACAGTATGATCAACCTCTATGCAGATTTAGGGATGGTTTTCGAGGCCAAATTTCTTTTTGAAGATTTGAGGGACAAGGGTTGGGCAGATGGGGTTTCATTTGCAACGATGATGTTCCTTTACAAGAACTTGGGCATGTTCGATGAAGCTATTGATGTTGCAGAGGAGATGAAACAGTCAGGTTTACTAAGGGACTGTACTTCATATAATAAGGTAATGGCTTGTTATGCCACTAATGGGCAGTTACGTGAGTGTGGTGAATTGTTGCATGAGATGATAACTCGGAAGCTCTTGCCCGACACTGGGACCTTTAAAGTATTATTCACTGTATTGAAGAAGGGAGGTTTTCCGATTGAAGCAGTAACACAGCTAGAGTTATCTTACCAGGAAGGAAAACCTTATGCTCGACAGGCTGTCATCACCTCACTTTTCTCTTTAGTGGGTATGCATGCTTTTGCAATTGAGTCGTGCGAAATCTTAGCAAAAGCTGATGTGGTTCTTGATTCTTCTGTCTACAATGCTGCTATATACGCTTATGGGGTATTTGGGGAAATTGACAAGGCTTTGAACATATTCATGAAAATGCAGGATGAGGACCTGGAACCCGACCTTGTAACATTTATAAATCTGGTAGGTTGTTATGGAAAAGCCGGTATGCTTGGGGGTGTGAACCGGATTTACAGCCAACTAAAATTTGGTGAGATTGAGCCCAGTGAATCCTTGTTTAAGGCAATAATTGATGCATATAAAAATGCCAACAGACATGACCTTGCTAATTTGGTTACCCAAGAGATGAGATTTGTTTCCGACTCCCAACTGTTATCTGAGTCTATAACTGAAGATGAGTCAGATGGCTTGCAACAAGCATCTGATTCTGAAACTATAGATGCATATGATGAAATTTCTTCAGGTCTTTAGAATCCACAATTATTGTTGGTTCAAAGTGGGAGGCTCCCTTTGGTGGACATCTGTACAGAAGCAGCATTTTTCAAGCCTTGAAGAATGTGTTCATACTCGGAAAAGGAATATAGCACATTAGTGGATTGATGAAAGATTGTATCGAACAAGGTTCTGGTTTTGAACGAGATATGTAAATCTGGGGATAGTCCCTTGTAAAACTTTATGAACTTTGCAATATGTAAATACCAAGTTTTGCCATTTCTCCTCTTGCTTGTGCAATGCTGTTAATAACGGCTCTGATGCCTTTGTTTTTCCTGCCCATACCTTCACGTTATTATCATCATGCTATCCTTTCTATCCCTGTGCCATTTCTGTGAAAAATATATTTAGGATGATTTTAGGCATACCCCTTTAGAATCTGCGGTACCCTGGAATGAGTAGAAAGTACCTCCACAGGCGAACGACTCGTCTGGGGCCAAAAACCCATGACTTTCCGGAACACGAGGATATAGTTTCCGAGCTTTTCTATTCATAAGCTCATACACCACACACCGCAATTTCTTTTCTTTTCTTTTTCTTTTTCTTTTTTTGTTTTGTTTTAATCTTCTTAAAATAATTGAATTCTTATACTCATCATCTATATAACACATATTTGATAAGAGAAAAAAATAACAAAAATGATGGTGTGTAGTGTGTGAAGCTTATGAATAGAACTTTTCTATAGTTTCCACCATGTCGATTAATGTTCTTTCATTTTTGAAGTCCTCATTGTCAGTAATCTTGGACAGTGCACCGTTCTTGAAAATCTTATGATAAAAAAAAAACAAAAAACAAAAAACAAAAAAAAGGACAAATAAACATAAAATTAATATTGTCCACCCCGAACATAACAATCCTTATCCTCAAAACTTTTCCTCCATTGAAGTCTCTATGTCTTAAGTTTTTTCTTTTCATTTATAGTTTCCCGGAAACTTTGATGTTACGCGACTTTATCAAGATAAACTTTGAAGTTCACAGAGATCAAATTTATTTCCTCATAGGCCAGTACATTAAAAGCTATCAACTCACGAACATGAGACTTCATCGTTCTTAGATTTTAGATTAACTAAGTTAAATGAAAGTGTGGTAAAATTCGTTGTATGAGTTTGCAATATGGATGTGAAATCACCAATTGTCCCAAAAACTTAATCTAATAGGAAGAGGTAGATTTTATTATTTATTTTATATTAAAAATGGGGGATCCCTTGGAATATTCTTGTCCAATGGATAGAATTGGGGCCTTGTTTGAAGAAGTGCTCCAATGAATATTTTTGTTTCCTTTACCTCCGATTCTTCCAATAGAGTGGAGTCTGTTGGGTCAGAAGAGAAGGGGGAAAAACAGAAAAATATCTTGCAGACTCTTTACACATCCATGGAGAAAACAACTCAGGAAAGTATTAGATTCAGCAAGGGACCAGTCTCGTCCAATATTTCATCTTCTAAAGGTTTACTAAAATACAAAACATGACAAACCTGCTTTGTCTGCACCACACAAGCAAAATAGAACAGAAAAGGGCCAGTTGAGAAGCAGGTAAGGATTTCGTTTTTACCACAGCATTTTAACACTATTCAGGCCGTACAAAGAATCATGGAAAAAGTAATGATATCATCACCTTCCCCAGAAAATGATATTTGAATAAACTTGAACATTTTTGTTTATTAATAAGGGCATGAAAGATACAAATATGCATTTAAACTTGTATGCGAAATATAAAAAATGGCATTGATTCCAATAGACAAAAATGGATGATTCATTGACAAAATTGAAGGATTAAATCTGATGTAGTTTTAGATGCCACAAAATCAGCTAACCGGTGTCTTGTCCTTCCACGAGTGTCATAATAAGATCATCCAGATATATCTAACAGTGAATTGAATGTGAAATTCTAGTCTCAAAGGCTCACTAAACCATTCCGAGAAAAATTACCCTATAATCCCAACTTCTCAAAGTACCGAAAGATGAGCATCCTACTGTTTTTCTCACCGCAGAAAGTTAAACATGCAGGCCTGAAATTGCTCCCATAGTTACCAAGTTTCATCCTCCACATATCTTGCGTTATTCTGGCTTATCCGATAGCACTCTGTGAGGGAAGGTGAAAGGAAAATCCCTTCTGTTTGATCAAGGCCATTCCATCAGCCTTGAACATGAGACACAAAACCTCATTTCTTCTTACCATCACACAAACTCCCCTGCACTAGAAGAATTATTATTTCCAGGAATAATGAAACTACCCGCGTCAAGATGAGAACTCAAGTTTCTGTTACTTTCAATCCAGCTCCTACCTACCATCTTTTTAACCCCTCTATTTTCCATCAACCTCCTAATCTCCAAGGCATCATTCCATCGTCCTATTGCTCTGTAAACATTAGCTAGAAGAACATAACTCAAGTGGTAGTCAGGTTCCAATTCGATCATTTTCTTAGCAATGCGCTCTGCAGTTATGGAATTCATACATGTAGTGCAAGCACCGAGAAGTACCGCCCAAAGAGATGAATCATTTTTAAATTCTGCATTCTCTATCAAAATTTCAGCTTCTTCAAGTAGGCCAGCACGGCCTAGAAGGTCAACCATGCAATTATAGTGCTCAATTCCAGCTTTAATCCCATATTCCTCGGTCATTAAGATAAAATATTTTCTTCCTTGATCAACCAAACCTGTATGGCTACAAGCAAAGAGAACCCCAATAAAACTAATGTAATCAGGCTTTATTCCGTCCTTAATCATCTCATAAAAAATTGTAAGAGCTTCCTCACCTTTTCCATTTTGAGCAAACCCACAAATCATTGAGTTCCAAGTTATCAAATTTTTCACTGGCATCTGCATGAAAATCCTAAATGCAAAACTGATACAACCACATTTAGCATAAAGACCAACTAAGGCTGATTCTACAATGACATCCCTCCAACCACCCCTTTTCATATACTGGCAATGTACTTCTTTCCCTAGTCTTACTGCTGCCAAACCTGCACATGCACGAAGGACAGTTCCAAAACAGTAAAGATCAACCTCTTCTATTTCCCTAAATAGTTTAATGACAGATTCAAAGTCTGAATTTTGACAGTATACTCCAAGCAATGCAGACCAAGAAACTGAATTCCTTTTGGGCATCCTATCAAAAACAAGCCGAGATTCATCTACTGACCCACATTTTCCATACATGTCCACAAGGCTGCTCTCAACAACCACATTTCCACAAAGTCCAGAAGTAATAACCTTAGCATGCAGCTCTTTACCTTGCTTTAACCTCCCTAAATTACCACAAGCAGTCAAAACAGTCCCACACGTAAATTCATCAGGGGACAGCCCATGATTTCTATGCATCGCATAAAAGAAACTCATGGCCTCCACAAACAAATCATTTCTTGTATATGCCGAAATAAGTGACGTCCAACATATAGCATCCGGTTCATGCAACTGATCAAATAGCCGGTGTGCATCTCCCGATTCATAGTTCCTCCCATACATGTCAATCAAAGCACTAGAAATGACATAATTCGAATCAAACCCACATCTCACAACCATCCCATGAAAGCACCTCCCGAGCCTCAAATATCCAAGCTCTGAACAGGCCTTGATCGTTGCAGATATAGTGAACCCATTTGGCTCAATCCCGAATCGCAACATCTTCCAGAAAAACTCAAGCGAGTTCCCAGGCTTTCCAGCCCTAACATACCCCGATATTATAGAGGTCCAAGATATCACATCCTTAACAAATAGACCATCAAAAACTCTCCGAGTCTCCGAAAAATCACGACCTAATTTAAAATAAAGAGCAAGTAAGCTATTTCCGACGAAACGGTCGGTCTCGAGGCCGGACTTAACAACATGGGCATGGATTTGGAGGCCATGGTTGAAAGAAAGTACTTTAGTACACGTTTGTAGGAGTGAAGCATACAGGACTGGTTTGACCGAGATGTCGCCGGAATTTGTGGAGTTTAAAAGTCGAAGCGCATCGGGAAGCGCTCCGAGCTTGCACAGATAGAGGATTTGGGATTCTCTGATCGATGTGGTTTTTGTGTTTTCAAAAGGATTGAGAGGAGTGAGAGAGCTGCAATGCCGTTGGAAGAAGAAGGAGAGCTTCATCAACAAAGGAAATTATCGAAAGAGTGAGGGAAAAGGGACGGTAAACTGTTTTTTGAAAATTTGACTGTTACGGAAGTTGGTTGGGTATATTTATAGAGGAAAACTATTTTGCCTTCCTACCCGCTAAAATGTACCGCTTGGCGCTTGGTGAATTTTTTTTTTTTAATGATTAAAGAAATGAGTTTTAAGTATATTGGTATATTTTTTTATTTTTTAAAATATTTAAATCTATTAAAAATATGAAAATAAAAAATAAAAAAAGAATGTTTGAAAAATAACTACCAGTAAGAAGCGGGCTACTCTAGACAATATTTTCCATCACATTTTTATCGTTCATCTCTTTTAACCTTTTAAAAAGAGAATTCAAAGGATGATAAGAGATGCAATTGAATGAGGACACATAATTGAATTTCATCTTAGGAGATCCCTTCCCATCATGTCACGTCATTTTAGAACCTATATCTAGCTTTGAGCTATTCTGACCATCAAGTTCAATATGGATTGGTAGGCTTAGGATACTAGAATATTGAATTAAAGGTCTTTGCATTGTCCTCCCTCTCTATTTGTTGATAGACGGCATAGATCTAGATGATTCTAGGGGATATCTAAGGTCTCTACCCTATCCTCCCTCTATATTTGTGGGAAAAATCTGCCCTATATCAACTTATCTTGAGAGAATTGAATTTAATTAGGATTTTTAAAATTATTATATGTGTATTGATGTATTGGGAATATGTGTATTTAATAGTGTTTTTAAGATGACTTTGCAAGAGTCCCACGTCGAAAAGACAGAAAAAAGTGGGCGTGGCTGAAGAATGTAGGGCGATAGTGGCGTTTTTGTGGCACCTTGATGGTGCACTTGGCACTTGGTACGAAACGCAGGCAGGCTAATTCTCGTACAAACAATAGAGCTCACCCCAAGCACGTGGGCTAGGTCTCAAGTGAGCAATGAAGCTCGCTCCCAAGCAACAAGTGTGGCGAGCACTTAGCTCGCTCATGCAGTAAAGTTCGAGCAAGCAATGAATTGCTTCCCTAACAACCAACACGAAATACAGAAGGGCAATGAAGCTTGTCTCAAGCAATAAGAATGGCGGGTATTGTTGGGATAAACCGGTAACACGGGCAAACAATTAAGCTTGTCCCAAGCAATAAGAATGGCGGGTATTGTTGGAATAAACCAGTTATCAAAAACTGATTTGAAGTATTGCAGTGGAAATAAACAAAAGAAAATAACGAGAATCACACACAGAACACTAAAATTTAAATAGTTCAACTCAATGTGAACCTATATCCACTGGCAGGGTCGGTATCAGAGTTTTCACTATAAACAAAGATGGAGTACAGGAGATTTAATCACAAAAACTTCTACTCAAAGAATTTCTCTCTCTCTCTCTCTCTCTCTCTCTCTCTCTCTCTCTCTCTCTCTCTCT
>QEOT01009144.1:123843-157329 GCA_003123785.1 Pterocarya stenoptera
CTCTCTCTCTCTCTCTCTCTCTCTCTCTCTCTCTCTCTCTCTCTCTCTCTCTCTCTCTCTCTCTCTCTCGTACTGTCGCTGCCTCTCAAAATGCAAAACTCTATTATGAAATAAAACGTTGTTTTCTATTTATACTTAAACGGCATCGACCCTAGATTTTGGACATTCGCTCGAGCGAGAGTCGAGTGATGCTCGAGTGAACGTTAGGGTTTGGCATCCTGCTCGAGCTAACTATCAAGTGGGTGTCGAGCGAACTCTCTGTATCAAGCTTCGCTCGAGCGGACTATCGAGCAAAGTGTCGAGCTCACCTTGCTTGAGCCAAGGTCAAGCCACAATCGAGCCAAGGTCAAGCAATAGTCAAGCCAAGCCTCAAAAATGGCATTTTCAACAGGAAATCAAGCAAACTCAACAAATCTCCACCTCGGCTTGAATTATGTCAAGCCTAAACCAAAATATGAATTCCATCAAGTTGAATTTCATCATTAAATCGAAACTCAACATCTATCTTAAAGACTCAATTTCCGCCCAACAGTTTTCAACACCATATACGACTTGACCAAATCACAAGCTTGGTCCTAATGAAGAATCTCATCTTCACAAAAAAGCACACACACCACAATACAGACTGCTTACTCGAACAACGGCTTCTGAATACACACGAAGACTAACAACAGATATTATGTACCAAAGTAAGAACACCACCAAGTCTACTTGAGCATAACCCAAAGGTGGCCAAACTATCTCCTCTATCTATCAGATGGAACTGTAGACTACTCTCACTGTGCGCCAATGCCAAAATCAAAATCATGCTTAATTTCAATAGCATGATCTAGCGTACCACCTGCACTCTATTGTGAAGCTCTTCTAGCAACTCCACATTCTTGTTATAATCCTGCTATCCTTTCCTATGGAAGCAACAAATGAAAAATTGTAAAAATAAGAAGGTTCACCCAATAGCAAGTTGTGTTGACTGCTTCACCCAAATCTCTAGGCAAGCCTGGCAAACAAAAAAGCGTACTACGAGCTCTCACACAAGATTCCGATTCATTCCATTCAGCTATCCTATTTATGTAGAATGGACCCAACTGTATGGTCTGAAGAACGCTCTATCTTCTTGTCTGTAGATCACTAGCCTTCTCAAGTTCTTGAATATATCAAACAAATCACAAAACAATGAGTTTAAACATAAACAAACCCAGACTTTTTCTCAAATGGTTATCCACAAATATGCGTACAAATAGGGCTCCATAACACATAAGATGTACCCAAAAATTAGAAAGAAATAAACTGCAATAAACATGATTATGCATTGCTTTACAATAATACAATGCAAATAAAAAATCAAACTTTTCTGTCTTCTGATCACAAAAAATTCTACTCAAAGAATTTCTCTCTCTCTCTCTACTCTCTCTCTCTCACGCACTGATGCTGCCTCTCAAAATGTAAAACTCTGTTTTGAAATAAAACACAATCGCTTGAGCAAGAGTCGAGCGGTGCTCGAGCGAATGTTAGGGTTTGGCATGCCACTCGAGCTGACTGTCGAGCAGGTGTCAAGCAAACTCTTGGGTTGCACCCCTCTCAAGTGGACTGTCGAGCGAGTGTCGAGAAAACTCACGGGTTGGCCTCCCACTCGAGCTGACTGTTGAGCGGGTGTCAAGGGAACTCTCTGTAGGAAGCTTCACTCTAGGGGACTGTCAAGCGAAGCGTCGAGCTCACCTTGCTTGAGCCACAGTCGAGCCAGGGTCAAGGAACAGTCAAGCCAAATCTCAAAAATGACATTTTCAACAGGAAATCAAGTCAAACTCAACAGGTATTAAGCCTGCCCTCACTAGGAACAACACACAAAAGCTATAAAGCTCACCTTGAGCAACAAGCAATGCTAACAAGCTTGATCTAGTGGTCAATATTAAATTACCATTAATTATTAGTGCAATCCAATGGCTAAGGTTAAAAGTATGTTTACAAAGTCATAAACTGTTTTTAACTACCATAAACCGCATGATCGACAATAATTGTTGTCTAACAATCATTAGTTGTTATTTGAAAGTCACATATTTTAACTGAAGAAGTACATTATTGTCTTTCTAAAGACACCTAATCATAAAAAGTTAGATCAATTCTTCTCTCTCAATCCTCACTCTCTTTCATTGTTCTCTATTAGTGGTTATTAGATTCTTACCATAATTACAAAGCTCTTGGTATTTTGGTTTGATTTCATTAAGTGCATAATGCAACCAAACAACAAAATTATTTTTTGGGCTTCATTGTATCTTGGAGATATTTTGCCTTAACCTAGTGCACACCAATTCATCTAAATTGGTGGGGGGCGAAAATGTTTTGAGCAAAAATCCAATTTCATTTCATTTATTTTCCAATAAGTTCACCGCCCTAACTTGCTTGCACAAGCAGCTGCGTGGTGGGATGAGTAACCTAATATTTTAAATTCTGTTCCGATGATCATTTCAATTTAAGCATTGGAATTGAATATTTAGATACCATTTTGGAATTAGCTATATATATACTTGTCAATGCCAAAAAATTGCATAATAGACCGAAATGGGATAAAGAGTCATTTTATGCCCGTTGTGACAATTCAAGCCTCGATCGGTGTATTCTAGAGCCCTTGACAGTGGTCCGGTGCTGCTACACGGAGTCAGTGCTTACATCCATGATTGTGAATAGAGAGTAAAGGAGGAAAAATAAAGAGATTGTGACACACATATTTACGTAATTTAGCATAATGCCTATGTCCACAGGCATTTGGAGAGAGGAAATCTACTATAACATGAGTATTTTATAATCTCTCCTTTTTCATTGTACAATGGAAGTTGGAGTTCTATTTGTTGGAGGAAATCTTCTCGCTAGAACTCTCATCGTGAGGTTGAAGAAAAAGAATAAGTCTTTTTCTTGTCCGATCTTATCTCTTTTTATCCCCTAGCCTTAAAAGTGGTGTAGGATTTTAGCTTTATTCCACTCCTTATTGGCGTGTCCATCTTGATTTCCCTACTTTATGCTTTACTTCTTTTTCATTCCTTCCTTCTTTTCTCTCTAATACTTTCTTTTCCATTGTCCTCTCTTTGTCTATTCTCTTTCTTTCTTTATCTTCTAATGGAAGTCCTTTGATGGGCTGAACTTTGTTATTTGGGCTTGGGATATTTTATCCCCCTTCAATACTAATAATTAATAATATAAATAGATGTATATGTAAGTGTGTGTATGTGTATGTGTGCACGAGTGTGCAAAAATTGAAGATTTATAAAATGAATATATGTTGAAAACATTTAAAAAAGATAGCGATATTGGTGTTAAAGATAATATTAAAAAAATCGCAAACTTCAGTTGAGACACAAGAAAAATAATAAAGAAAAAAAGTAAGGGTTGGTTTGGATGGCTAGATGAGATAGTTTGGTCTGTACGGAATTGTTGGGTTTTGGACATCCAAACGGTTAGAATTTATCTCTATTTCATCTATAAATTTTCAAACTCATGTCAAACATTTCTAACATGAACAATAAAAAATTTTACCAAATCTCAAAAAATCAAAACTATCTAATCTTATCTCACTATTCAAATATACAATTTTTTACAAACTATCTCATCTCACCTTAACTCAAAAAATTTTATTATTATTCAAAACATCTTATATTATCTCATATAAACTGTCTATCCAAACTAGGCCTAAAATAACTAGAAAATTATTAAAAATAATAAGATTTGAGAGAGAGAGAGAGAGAGAGAGAGAGAGAGAGAGAGAGAGAGAGAGCTCTGGAACATATTAGAGTTACAAAAAAAAATTGAAAGTATATAAATACCTTTTAGATTTTAAATTACATGACTACCATTTAGATTTTGAATTAATAAAAATACCATCCAAAATCAAGAAATTACAAAATTATCATCGGAATGGTCAAATTAGCCAGAATTTGGAACTAAACTCAATAAAAATGTATAGTGTACTACACTTAAACGAAAGATTTCAACTTTGTTTTATGGGAAATAGACTTCATTCATTCATGAAAGTGAAGTTACAGCTGTGACCTAATACATATAAGAAAAGTCCCAAATTATAAGCCAACTACTCATGGTTGGGGCTCCATCAGTACATAAATTCCTTTGTGACTGGTATGGTCTTAATTTCTATAACTCTCTAAAACTAAACCGTATGAGAGACCACACTCTGTCTAAAGCAGAGATTTCAAACCCCACATCCAGAGGAAGAGATGACTTTCACTCCATGGACAAAATGTTCAAGAGAGAATTTCTTTTTTATTTTTACCTAAACAAAAGGAAATAACAATCAACATAAAGAAAGATGTGAAAATGATGCGTTACAACTGTAGATCCGAATTTTCAGCTAGAAGGAAAACAAAATGCAAGAAACAAAGAAATTGTGATGGCGTGTGAGGGACACGTACCACGCTAGGAGTGTGGCAGCCAGTCGAGTCTAAAGAAACCGAGGTTCCTGGTTCCAGAAACACCACGCGTGGCGGCATTAAAAGTTTCCTGGTGCGGTAGAGCGTGGATCTCACACGCTACTATGATCCGCACGGGTGACTCACAAGTCGCTTCATTCGACAAAAGCTTTCGGCTGTCTGAAGGATCGACAACCTGAGAATCCTACGAAGGGGCGCATGGTGGTCGTTGGACTTTGGAAAACATCATATCAGCATTTCGCCATACTTTGGACAGAAAAATAAACAAAAACTAGAAAATAAAAGACTACACAGTCTCTGGTCTAACCATAGGAGGAGGGAGGGAGGAGCCAAAGCTCTATCCCCCCCCCCCCCCCCCCCCTTCTCTCTGTGGGTTGGGTTTTTTATGGAAGCGAGTCTTTGGAGAGCACATGAAGAGAAAGCTTTCAGACGAAAAAATTTCAACTAGCCCAAGCGAAAGAAAATTTAAATTCTTATTAAAAGTTTGGTGAGTAGGGATGTAACGGGTCCAGTTTTGGATAAAATTTAGAACCGAACCGGTATGTACCTATTTTGCATTTTCCAGAACCAATTACGCACTGGTTACCCTCTTAAATCGGTACCTTATGTTTTACTGGTTTCCAGTCCAATTTCCCGATTTTAATAAAATAAAAACTTGTCATAAAAAAATCTATTTATAAAAAATAAAAATAAAAAAACTACTTTAAAAAAATCTGTTTTATTAAAAATTTGCCTTATAAGAAAAATTTGTTATGTAAAAAAAAATTGATATAAAAACTCTAATTTATAAAAAAAATCGGTTTTGCAAAAAAAAATTTGCTATAAAAAACTGCTATTAAACAACAACTGAAACAGAAAATCTGCTGTAAAAAAAATAAAATAATAAAATAAAAATAAAATAAAATCTACTATAAGCCTATAAATTGATACTAAATTATTACTAATATTATATACTATACTAATAGTGATATTAATACTAACATATTAAGTTAACTATACTATTATATATATTATGCTATAACTCTTATAGTATATTAATATATACTAATACTATATATATTATACTATTATAGTGTTACTATGACATATAGTATATATGTATATATATATATTATAATGATATAGTGATACTAAACTATATGTTATACATTATGAAATATATATTATATATTATATAATAATACATTGTTATTAAATTATTACTAATGCTATATTATATACTAATAGTGATATTAATACTATATAATAATATATAGTCATATTGATAATTATATAATATCTTATATATAATTATAATTTATATTATCATATATAATATATAAAAAAATTATATATAATATTAAAATATATATTTAAATATATTATAGCGAACCGGTCCAGTCCTAAAAATCATAGTACTAGAACCGCTTGGACCGGTTCTGGTCGGTTTTGGTATTTTAGAAATCGGTTCTGGACTGGTCCAAAACTGGACCAGTGACATTAGTTTGGGCCGGTCCGATCCCATTTTCTGATTTTTCGATTAAAATTTATACCATTATAGGTGAGTCTTCAATTCACCCATAATGAACTCGACCAATCGCTATATTATAATTTTAAGAATAAATAACCTCATTTTGAAATGAACCTAATATATATATATATTTATATATATGCCTTTTCAAACTCTCCTTTTATTTGTATTTCATTCATTCCATCACGTTAATGTTAATGTCGTGTTTCGCGGCCTAGGCAACTCGACGCTGTTGGGGCTCGACCTATTTCCTGTAAAAATGAAGAATGAGGGAGCTCAGGGCCATAGTACCTCCTACGCTCAAGTTAGTTCAAGGTAGGAGATGAAGAGAGAAAATGAGAGCTATGGAGAATGAGTGTAGAAGTATTCAAAAGTGTAAGTAACCCCTTCTCAATAGAGAGAGAGGTATTTATATCTGGTCGATGTGGATCCTGAGGTGATGGTAACCAGTATGCGGCTACGTACTAGGATCTGGTGTCCCTGCCAGACTCCTGCTTTCCTTTAGACTTGCCAGGTAGTGGTGAGCATTGGTCGGTCCGGACCGAGAAAACCGGATTGGACCAATCATTTTGGACCGAACCGGACCGAATTTGGTCCGGTCCGGTCCGGTCCAATTTTTTTTGGACCGAATAAATTCGGTTTGATCCACGATCCGGCTGTTTTTCGAATCGGACCGGACCGAATATATTTTTATATATTTTTTTTATATATAATTATACTATATTATAATTAAGTATAGACTATTAATACTATTATATATTTATATAGTTATACTAATGGTTATATTAGTTGTTATATTAGTTTAGTTATACTATATTATAATGATTTATTATAAGTTATAAATTTATAAGAAATTGTAACTATATTATATATTAGTATAAGTTATAATGATTTAGTATAGTTATAAGTATAGACTATAGACTATAGTTATACTTATACAATTATACTTATACTAAATTACTAATATTACTAATATATAGCTATAGCCTATAGCCTATACTATATTACTAATAGTCTAATATTTTATACTAATACTATTATATAGTTATACTAATAGTTATATTAGTTTAGTTATACCATATTATAGTGATTTATTATAACTATATTATATATTAGTATAAGTATAATGATTTAGTATAGTTATAACTATTAACTATAGATTATAGTTATACTTATACAATTATACTTATACTAATATTACTAATATATAGCTATAGCATATACTATATTACTAATAGTCTAATACTTTATACTAATACTATTATATAGTTATACTAATAGTTATATTAGTTTAGTTATACCATATTATAGTAATTTATTATAACTATATTATATATTAGTATAAGCTATAATGATTTAGTATAGTTATAACTATGAACTATAGATTATAGTTATACTTATACAATTATACTTATTCTAATATCACTAATATATAGCTATAGCCTATACTATATTATTAATAGTTTAATTCTTTATACTAATACTATTATATAGTTATACTAATAGTTATATTAGTTGTTATATTACTAATATATAGCTATAGCCTATAGCCTATACTATACTAATACTATTATATAATTATAATTTATACTAATCATAATTCATAATAACTAATCACTATAAGTCTATCACTATATATATTTAGTATCAATGTATTAATATATTCTTTAATGTATTACTAATATTATTAAGTATTAAGCGTTATATTATAAATTATAATATATGTATAATTTATAAATTTATAATAGTATGTATAATTAAATATTTTATTCTTATTTATAATAGTATGTTAAGTATGTATCTTTCTTAATTATGGATATAATATATATGGATAATTAAATTATTTATGCTTATTGCTTCATATACAAAATGTTAAAGGTTGTATATGGCTCATTATGCATTAACATACTTTAAGTTAGTAATAAAGTAATAATTAACATCATCAATAATGTAATTTTTATCTAATTTATTATCATTGACCATATAAAATATTTTTTTATTGAGTTTGTTACATAATCCACATTAATAAATCACTTAGTTTAATTTAGTATTGTAAATAATTTTTTTATTAATTGATTTATAAAAAGATAAAAATAATACAAAATAATAAAAAAAAAAGGCCGGACCGAAAGCTACCGGTCCGGTCCGATCCCCTTGGGTGTTCGGTCCGGTCCAATTGATGGACCGAAAACCTTCGGTCCATCACCAGACCGGACCGGACCAGACTGTGTGACCAGGGTTGTCACTGACACCCAGGGGGACATGCCGTTGCGTGCCAACCCCCGAGACGCATTGAATGCAGCATGGCACTGCCATAACTTGCCTGCTCCTACTCCATTTAATGCAACGTGGCCCTAGACACACTTGCTCACCCTCCTGCACCGTCCAGACAACTATGTCAGGTACGGAGATGTCCCTAATGGTCAGCTAGTTAGGGTGTTAGGATACCCTATTGTGTTAGGGTTTGGGATGTCTTTGACAGTCGGCCAGACATAGTGCCAAGTTGCATTGCCTCTCGTCCTCTTGTTAGGACACTTTGCCTTTTGTCCTGGGCCTCCTGGGCCGACCCGGCCCATTCTAGATCTTATATATGGGCCCCAGCCTGGGCCCACAGCTCCTGGAGATTTCTCCCCTCACAGTTACTGTTCTCTATCCTCATTTCCTTTCATATTAAAAACTACATTTAAATTCCTAACCACGGCGAATAGAACTCTCTTTGGATAATGATTTGAAAATATCCTCCTCCATCCAAACCCACGCCGCCATCATGATATAAGGGTCTCTTTGACAATATAATTATTTTCAAGTATTGTTAGATATTCTTATATATATATTTTTAAATATCATTTAAATATAAAATATTTTAAATTTTAAATTTTTAATTTTTTCGTCTAATAAATATTTAATCATTATAACTTTTACAAACTTTCAAACAAAATAAAAAAAAATACTACTTTTCAAATTTCAAAACAAAAATTAATTTTTTAACTTATAATATTTTTATTAAATTTTTTATCTCTAATTTTTCAAAATCAAATAAAACAACTTTAATTCAAAATATTTCATTATTATTCGAGATATTCAAATTCGGCCTTTCTCTCTCTCTCTCTCTGAGTTATTATCTGTCTCCTACATTTGATTGCCTCTAGGACGGATAGCAGCCTTGATTGTTATGTTCACATGATCACAATGGCTACATTCATACATATGACAGAAGGCTTGCAAAAAGTTAATAATAAATATCATAAAAACATCATGCCTTCACCCATATTGTTCCTAAAGTTAGCCGATTGGCAGGTAGCTGAATTGAAAATGTTTGACCAAAGACCATTCTTGTTCGGTTGCTCAAACTCCATTTAATTCTTGCCAAAATCAACAGATACCTACCAACTGTCGCCCACATTCACTTTCAGCGGAATCGGCTGGCTTCCACGTTCACTCTCTTCTCCACGTGTATGGACCAGATCTTCCTACATTCAACCATCAGTCTCGCCAGACGCCAGCTATTGCCTAGTTCCAGCTGTATTATTTACCGCGACAGGCGTTTCTGACCCGAAACCGATCCAACTATGAAGCCAAGCGCGCTTTCGATCGTACTAATTTAATGATCTCTTACCACAAATTAAATTACCCCGACACCAATCCAACGGTCCCTATCATATGATGCTACACAAACTTGCTCGATCTTTAACTCAGCTCCTGCATTATATGAAGCAGCAGGATAGCCTATTGCGGTTGTAGCTCTCTCAACTAACCAACCTTTTCCCCAGCAGCTTCTTCCTCATCATCGTCTTCATATTTCGAAACGCAGTAAGTACTGAAGAGTCTGACGCATACCCAGCCCGGACACCACGTATCCATGGTTTTTTTCTGCTTCCTGGTCGATCAAGAGCGGAAAGTGAGCCGGAGCAAGCCGGCGGCCGGAATCTGCTCGCGGTGCGGTGGCGGGGCAAGCGTGGCCGACATGAAGACAGCTACAAGATTTTGTTATGTGCCTTTCTATTGGAAGTCTTGGAAAGCCATTATATGCACGTTTTGTGGAGCCATTCTTCGATCCTACCGATAGAACGATGTTTCATCGATTCATTAATTTGAGCTTTTGTTTTTGTTTTGTTTTTTGATTAATGAGGTGTAATATTTACTTCTTGTTAGATGATCCATGTTTGGTAGAAACTAACACATTCTTGTTAAGTTTAAATCAATGGTTTTCCCTGATCTAGCTCTCACACAGATCAAGTACAGATGCATGGTAGAAGGGCTCCGAGAGAGAGAGAGAGCATGCGCATTCATGCATTGTTCTTCCCTCGCGCTTGATTTCAGATTGCTTGTAAGAAAAGGAAATCTCCTTTTCGTAACATAATTTTCAGATTACAACAAACTCTCACTTTTGATGGACAAATAAAGTGGTCATAATAGTATTTCTCTTCTTTCTATTAGTTAGATTCGATCGTACACATATATGTATAGCTTTTAATTCCAAGTTTAAACCACTTGAAACAGGCTCATGCGTCGCGTTGTTCCAAATACCATTGACAAGTTGAGGGCAGGGATGTTTCTTGCAGGTGGCCATACCGTGTTTGCTCATCACATGCCCCTCGTTAAAGATAAAATGGATATCTGCATTAATAACTGCGCTCTCGCTGGATGCAAGTCAAAAGAAAAAAACCTACGTCCACTTCCAGCACGCCAAAAGTATATGCGAGTTACGGCTGATAGTGAGAAGACGTGAGGTTGGACGAGATTAAGTATTTTAGATAAAATTAAAAGTTAAATAAAATATTATTAAAATATTTTTTATTATTATTTTAAAAATTAAAAAAATTAAATTATTTATTATATTTTATATAAAAATAAAAAATATATATAATAAAAAGATAAAAAGAGATAAAACACTTATATGTTCCCTTAAATGCTTTTCAACGTTAATTTTAAAAAAAGTCTAAAGGGAACGTCGTGCGCAGTTCCAACAAACGATCTCCTACATGGACTTGAAACGCACCGTTTGAATTAAATAAAACGGTGTGTTTCGACACTCCTTATTAGTTGAATTTTCTTCTCTATACGGTGCATTTTGCATTTCTTCTCCCACAGTGCTTTCGGTGTCTTTCTCCCCTTCTACTTCTCCTTCTCCTTCCCATTGCAATACGAAACACATCGATGTGTCTGAGGATTTCTTTGAAGAGGACGTGCATATCTACAAGGGGTTGAGGTAGCACCGGGATCTTCTGCAAGGCGTCGGTTCGATTTCGTCCTAGGTAACTCACTACGCCATCTCAGTCCATTTCTGCAAGGGTTTGCTATGTTTGAGGGTTTTTTCATGAGTTTCCTTCTTCTATCTTTTTCATTTTCCTTCCTTGTTTATCTCATTCCATTTCTACAAAATCTATCATCAACATATACAACCCATAGAATTTTTTCATGGGTTTCCTTCTTCTAATTATAGAAATCTGGGTTCCTTTAGGAGTTTTGCAGCCATTTTTGGCCCGGGTTGTTTTTTATTTTTTTGTTCTAATGGATTTGAAATGACAAGTGACAATTCATGTTTCAACTTACAAGGATTTTGTCTCTACCGCATTATACTAAAGCCTGTTATCTTTTTGTGTTTTTGGTGTGTATATGTTCATAGCAAAAAGGGAAACACGTTATTGCAACTGTCTAGTATTATGATTAGAAGAAATCATCTTACTGGATTGATAGAGAAATTATCTTCTGCAATAAATTATCTTACGTGGGTTGGTCTTCTTCTGCGTGGGTAGAGCTGTAGATATTGGATATCCTCATAAACATATATTTTTACGAAGTTGAACCTTTGTCTTTTTTCTTTTTTCGTTTCCTTGGGGAAATTGATCGGAAACTGGTGAAGGTGATAATCCGTAGAATGTGAAGACAAGGTTGAAGTAGTGGGCTCAGATGGTTGGTTGTTCGGTGCGGCAATGTTCAAGCTAATGCGTGGGCTTCTTCTTTGTCTGTTGGTCTTTCTCTCTTTCTTTTTTCTTTTTTTGAGAAAGTCTATATACAACCAGCCAGGGAACGGCGGGGAAACCCCGTCCCAAGTGGCCAAATAGAAGACGTTTCTATCTTCTTTCGTCCTCCCTTTTTTTCTCATTTGTAAGTCCCAGTGGTAGCAGGGGAGGAAGAGCTCTATCTATTGGACCAGGTCATGCTCTGTAGCTTCAACATCCGTTTGGAAAAAACTGCAATCGGATATGAAGTAGAAGATGAAGACGACGGCGACGTGATGGGGTGCTGCAACAGAATGATCTTCACGGACCGAGTCGACGTCGGCATCGAGTAGTTCGACTTTCGTCGAATCCAGCCACGCCATCGTCCGAGAAGCTCCTCCCCAGCGACAGACAACGCCGACAAGTTATGGAAGGCTGAAGAATGGAAGACCCCAGCTTTTCATCGCCTATATTATCTCATTTATGCTTTTCTTGCATTTTTGGTTCTTATTTTTACAGTATACCCAAAACACTTTGTGCTTATAAAAATAGTCTAGAAGTTCACAGAAGCTCTTCTAACATGATACGAAAGGAGCTCTTCCGGAGAGAATGGGCTCAGAGAATTTTCTCCCCATGAATCTGAATTTCTTCCATGATAGGAGCAAAATGAGAAGATAATGGGAGCAAATTGCAGGAATCTGACGATTTTTTTTAAAATATATTGGCTGACATGGCTTTGATTACCCCACGATTTTGCTCTTCGGTTGTTATTAACAGAATTGTTTTTTTTTATATGTGCCACGTCAGCACGGTGCATAGGGCCTCCGCATTGATACGTATGTACGCAGCGGAACTGTAATTTAAAAGTTGCACGTGTACAGTTAGAACGAGTTGCAAACTTGCTACCTCTGAGGGAAAATAAGGGAGCTGAGGCTGTCAGCTTGCCATCAGTTTACAGCTTTATGACATTGGGTCACGTTAGTAATTAGGTTTCTTGCTCATAATTATTAAGTTTTAAGTGTATCAACTAATTAATATGATACAACAAATAAGTTGGTTTGGTTACATATAACCAATCTATCTCATTTAATCTCATCTATTATAATTATTACAAAATTTTTAAATTCCTACATAAAATATAATAAACAATTCAATTTTTACAAATCTTAAAACAAAAATTATATTAGAATAATATTTTATTTAATTTTTAACAAAACATCTCATCTCATCTTATCTTATCGAAACTACGTAATCAAACGAGACTTTGTGTTGAAGTTGCTGGTGTCTATGCTCATTTGGACTGGAAGGGGGGTTGGTCTGTTTACTCAACCGAAAGAGAATATGGAGATAGTGTCACCAACAGAATCTGGAGAAAGCTCAATACCAGGGGCGGGTTATGTGGTAATGGCATATCCCAGGGTAAACCAAAGCTAAGGAGATGACTCTAGTTTCAGAGTCTACCTTCTATTACCTCTAGGCAATCCAAGGGGATATCCTCCTACCATTCTTTCAAGTTTTATTCTCCCTTAGATCATCTTTTTTTTCTCCCTTAGATCATCTATGTTCATAATGCGAGATTTGGTAAATTTTATAAACTAAGCAAGCTACCAGCCATTTTACGTAGAATTAAGTTTGCTGTTACGTGGATATATAGTTCATGAGACCATTAAAACATGATCACTAGGATTTGAGCTGTTCGATTTAAGTACAAGATTTAAGTCCTTAAGTTCCAGATGATCAAATGTCAAAAGAAAATTTTGAACCAGCCTATTTATCATTTTGGCTAGAAAGCTTCTCTGATGCATGCGGCATGCACCAAACTAGCTAGAAACATATATGCATATCTTGCAGTACTGCCGCTGAAATTGAAAGTACATTTATGGGCATCATCTATTCATTTAGGTTTCTATCCCCTCTTTCAATGAGTGTGCAATTCCAACCTAGCTCGAAAATAGGAGGAGGCCTTCAAAACCAGCTAGGAGTGGGCCGTGATCATATGAATTCAGACACATCAACAAAAGCTTCTTTCAACCAAATTTAGGGGAAGTTTGGCTAACTCATTTCATTTAATCATTACAATTTTCTTAAATTTCATACAAAATATAATAAACAATTCAAGAAATACCAGCCATGCTTTTAGCATACTATTCTCCTTACATTTTATCAAAGTCAGCAGAGGTTCACTAATGGCTTCTTCCTTTACAACCTCATCGATCCCACCTATGGGCCGGTGATTCGACTTCCCTTGATTCGTTTTTTTCAAAAACCAACCTTCCAGAAATATCCATCAAACTAGCCTCCACCAATTATCTCCTCTGGAAAGCATAAGTTGTTCCCATTTTGTGTGGTCATGGCCTCCTTGGCTATGTAAACAATTATCTTTCTTGTCCACCTCTTATGCTACTCGGAGATGATGGTGTACTAACTGCGAATCCAACTACAACTAAATGGCTTTGTATCGATCAGTTGATCCTTGGTTGGATCAACAGCTCCCTCTCAGATGTACCTCTTTTGCAGATGATCAACAACGAAACTTCCCATGAAGCTTGGAAAGTTCCTGAGACGTTTTATGGTTGACATACATGTGACAAAGTTTAGCAGATGAAATCTGAACTTCAATCTCTTCAAAAAGGATCCCCCTCAATGGAGGAATATCTTCACCATGCGAAGTTACTGGCTTTTGCACTTTGTGGTGCTAGAAGACCTATGGATGATGATGACTTCATCATCTGTATACTCAGAGGTTTGGGCTCTGAGTTTGACCCGATTATTGCTGCCCTAAATGCCAAGGACCACTGTCCTTCACTTGAGGCCATGATTGGCAAATTATGTGACTTTGAGCTTCGTGTTTTTGTTGCTCGTTGGGGTCATTCGCCTATTACATTATATACCACTCGTGTTGCATCTACAAATGCCAACCGAGGCAATGCTCCAACTAGTTCTCATAAAAATATAACGGGCAATGTGGGGGTGGTCGTTCTCAAACTCGCAGCCCTCCTCAACATTCACAGCCAACTCCTTCTCGTGGTGGTGGTCGCAACAATGGATGTGGTGGACGCATTGGTTGCTTCCGTTTTGGTGGTCCCAATCACAAGGTCAATGCCTGTTTTGCAACCAAATAAGAGGGCAAATGTTACAACTCCTTCGTCTCTATTCAAGTCGGCAACACCATGGAAGAACCCTAATTTCCAGATACTAGCGCTAATTAGAATATGGCTTCCACCACAAATGATGCACAAGGTATCAAAAATTATACTAGCACCGACAAGGTTATGGTTGGTAATGGCGTTAGGTTCCCTATGTCTGCAATTGGTCATTTGTTATGTTCCCAATACCTCTCTTTATTTTTTCTGTTCCCAATACCTCTCTTTCGATTAACAATGCTCTTATTGTTCTTGAAATTCAAAAGAAACTAATTTCAGTTTCTCAATTTACTACTGATAATCGGTGTTGTTTTCTATTTTATCCATGGGATTTCTTGATCAAGGAATTGGCGACGAATCGGGTGATGTTTAAAGGCTTGGTTGAAGGAGGCTTATATCCCTAACGTGTCAAATCTCTGTGCTCTTCCCCTGTTGCCTTCCATGCTACAAAAGTGTCAGGAACAACGTAGCATGCACGTTGCGTTTGTGTCACCCCTATTCCAGAATTCTACACCTTTTGTCTAACTTCTTACCTATTTTGAATAAAAACATTCATTTTTGTGAAAGTTGCTCACTTGGAAAATCAACTCAATTTCCTCTCTCTCCTCACACTATCTATGCTCCCACTTTTCTTCACACTATTCATAAAGTCTCATTTCTTCCTATGATGGGTTTCACTTTTATTTGGTTATCAATGAATTTTCTCGTTATATTTAGCATTTTCCTATGATGCACAAATCCAATGTCATTCAACTTCTACCTAAATTTTTAACATTGTCGGAAAATCAACTTCAAACATATGTTAAAATTATTCAAAGTGATGGTGGTGGTGAGTTTGTCTATCAATCATTAAAAGACAACTTTACTCAACCCAGAACGAGCAAAGTCTCAAACCCGGCCCATGGGTAGGCTCCTCTAGACGCAACCTACAAGAGGGAGTGTGCTGCAGGGGATTGGACTAGTTAATCTAGAGGCCTCTCAAGTAGTGTCCGGATCTCGAGTGCTCGCCTGCATAGTGGGCGTAATGTACGGGGAACCCTTGATCCTCTGACAGGAAAGATATCAACGGACCACCAAGGATACTGTCTGGGAGAAGGAAATCGAAAAACCACACCGCATTAATAACACCACTACCTGAGCTACATGCCACATTAATGACGCCATCGCAGAAACTTTGGCATCGGAGACTCTCTGGAGGGGTTTGGCCGCTGACGAACAAGATGAGAAGATAGCCTTGGTGACCAAGACGAGAAGATAACCTTGGCGACACTTCTAGGAGGGGTTTGGCCGCGATCCCAATTTATGGCCAAACTCGCAAGGAGGACTCTCGTGACGTTGTGAGAATTCATGGACCAGGCTAACAACTTCATCAATGCAAATGACACTTTTTGGGCTCTAACAGAGCCAAGAATGAAGGAGCTAGAGCAAACAGATAAGGCTAAGCCCAACAAGAAGGCGGAGAAGAGATCCCAAGACAAGAGACGGGAGGAAGCACCAATAAAAAGACTGGGACCTTGGTTTGACCGACCTACATTCACCATCCACAAAGCCAACACTCTCGCCCACTGAAGAGAGAATGACCGGGGTGTAGCATGCTGCTACTGCACATACCACAGGTCCACCTCACACAACATCGAGGATTGCTTCTCCCAGCAATGGAGGAGGGAATATGCAGAGTGGACAAGGTAGCACCATCCCCCGGCACAGAGACTGAAGCAAGAAAGAAGGGGAAGGTTGAGAGAAAGGAACAGGAATCGGGTTGACCGGCATAGGAAGGAGGACAGCCCCCAGCGTGACCACCAGCGTGGGGGCTACAGCAAGATCATCCTCGCTCCCCGCCACGAGGGACCTCCACTCAGAGAAATCCAAACCATGACAGGAAGATTTGCGGGTGGGGGTGTCTCCTCCTTGAGCATAAAAGCACACGTCAGGCGGGCCCGATACCACGAGGTCCTATACCCCCCATGACAACACGTTAATGGTGACTATGATGATCACCAACTTTACCACCCGCAGAATCCTTAAAGACAATGGGAGCTCTTCACCAGAATGGGAATAGATGCTGCTCGGCTGCAACCGGCCCCCATGCCATTGAAAGGCTTCTTTGGGAGCATGGTTCAACCTGTGTCATCACACTATCAGTCCTCGCCGACAGCAGCCCCTGTCATGGTCGACTTCGTGGTGGTATCATTGTACAATGCCATCATTGGAAGGCTCACCCTCAACAGCTTGCAGGCTGTCATATTAACCTACCACCTAAAGATGAAGTTCCCAGTTTTCCAAGGACTGGGAGAGATCCGAGGTGAACATATTTTAGCAAGAGAATGCTACGTCCAAGAGTTAAAGCAGAAGGACGGTGGGCTTACCTCGGATGACCCTTCTGGGAAAGAATAGGCCACACACCGCTTGGAGAGTCCTTTCAAGCCTTTGTCTGCGACTCACCCTATTGGGCTCGAGGGGGAGTGAGGGGTGCATGGCCCCGAAAGCATGAACGAATGACAAGCTCCCACCCAAAAACTCTATTTCCCATTATTTTGTAATATGTCATTCCAAACGTGTAAATTCTTACTATGTAATGAAAAACATGATTTTTCAGGACAATACAACATGCCTACTTCGAACTTTCGTATTATTAGCAAAGCATCGTCAAGACAATTTACAATTAACAAAATCTGCAATGACAAAGTCATCAACAGATTGATGTTTACCTTCACTGCGATGCCACCAGCCAGGGATGGGTCCACGCCCAAACTGCCCAAACAACATAACTCCCGTGGGGTCAAAAGGAAGGGCTAGGCCAAAGGCATCTCTATCCCTCCTGTGATGGAGAGCAGGTCTTGCTTTCTTGGTGGCCCAAATAACTTACCCCGACCCTCATCTCAGCGAAAAGCGAATCAGCCACATCGCTGTCCGAAAACATTACCTCCCCCGCAGGATACCAAATGGAAAGGTAGGCCAAAATGTTACCTTATCCCTCTCATGGCGGAGTGCAGGTCAGCCCTCGGTGACCCAAAAATGAAGGTTTACCTTCCTTATGAGCGTCAACAAGCAGGTATGGGTCCAGTCACAAACTGCCTGAACAACGTACATCTCGAGGGATCAAAGGGGAGAGCTAAGCTGAAGGTTGTTCTATCCCTACCGTGATGGAGAGCAAGTCGTGCCCCCCCAGTGGCCCGAACAACTTATCCTGACCTCCGTCGCAACGAAGAGTAGGATTTGCACCAACTTGACCCAACATTTATGAAGGTTGTTCTACCCCTCCAACGATGGAGAGCAGGTCATGCCCCCCCGACAGCCCGAACAGCTTACCTTGACTCCTATCGCTGAGAAGATCGGACCAGCTATATCGCTGTCCGAACTTACCTTCCTGAGGGATACCACAGGGAAATGTAGGCCTCGAAGTTGCCTTGTCCTTCTCGTGACAAAGTATGGATTAGTCCTCAAGTACCTGAAATCAAAATATATTACCTTCCTCATAAGCGTCAACAGGCAAGAGCGGGTCCAGTTTCAAATTGCCAGAAAAATTACCTCTCCGCAGGATAACAGGGACTAGTCAAGCCAGAGGCCACTCGGACCCTCCTGCAGAGGAGAGCGGGCCTAGCCTTTAGGTGGCCAGAATACTTACCCTAACCTCTGCTACGAACGAAAAGTGGGTTCAGCACTAGTTTGGCCCAAAACCTTACATTTCCCTGTGATGTCAACGAGCAGGAGTGGGTTCAGTCTCAAACTGGCAAGGAAAAAAAGAACCTACTCACGGGATAACAAGGGCCAGTCAAGCCAGAGGCTGCTCAGATCCTCCCACGGTAGAAAGCAAGTTCGGCCTTTGAGCTACCCAAATACCTACCCCGACTCCCATCACAGTGAAAGAGAGAACCAGCCACACGGCCGTCCGAATAAGTTACCTCCTTGGGGATCCAAAGGGGCGGGTTGACTTGAGGCATCCCGACCTACCCCAATGGAGTGCGGGCTTACTCTTTTGACTATCCGACGTAAACAAAATCTTCAAAAGGGAAAGGCATCACACAGGAAGCTACACAGTGTCAATGAGCAGGAGCAGGCCCAATTACAGAATGCCTGAAAACTTACCTCCTCGCTGGGTAAGAGGGACAAGACGAGCCAAAGGCCACTAGGACCCTCTCGTGGAGGAGAGTGGGTTTGGCGTTCAAGCTGCCTGAATGCTTACCACGAATTCTAGAGCAATAAAGGACAAACTAGCCAATAGCTACCCAAAGAAATTACCTCATCAGGAGTTCAAAGAGGCAGGTCGACCAAAGGCGTCCTGACCTCTCCCTAGCAGAGAGTGGGCAGAGTCTATGGACCGCCCAAATATTAGAGCGAAATGCACGAACATTAACAACACAGATAGCAACAGCATGGCAGAAAACAACGAGCACTGTGATATAGGTTGAAAGACCCAGGTTTGCAAAATTAAGTCCCACCCTTAAGAAGCAGAATAATGACAACATCCTTATTTTCTGACCAGGATAGATACAGAATGCTAATGGAGGAAGGCGGGTGTAGTTTCAAACTACCTGGACAACTTACCTCCCCTCAGACCAAGGAGGCAAGCCGAGTTTGAGGTCGTCTTTTCTTCCCACACCAGAGAGCGGGACCAGCCCCATGGCTGCCCAAAGAGTTAATTTATGCTAAGGGAGGAAGACGGGTGTAGTTCCAAACTGTCCAGACAGCGTACATCTCGACTGATGAAAAAGGCAAGCTGAGCTCGAGGCCATCTTGTCTCCCCATGGCGGATCATGGGGTCAATGCAGCTAGAAGACTACATGATAAAGGCTAGATAAAATTGAAGAGTAAAAGAACCAGACGAGGTAAAACGCGGCTAGAAGACAAACAGAAAAATAAATAAAATCATCACAAGGAGAATGTAAAGAACGTCGACCTAGTAAAACAAAGTCACTAAGGCCCCAGGAGGACGACTACATGATAAAGGCAGATCGAAACGGAGCGAGTAGAAAAGCTGCCAGCTAGCGGGTCGTCAGGCACAGGCCGAACATTGGCGGGGTGGACTGTAAAGCCCTGTGTGGTGAATCCTCGCTACTAAACCCCCCCACCCAGACCAGTCATACAAGGCAAAAGAACGAAACGGCGGAAAGAGGAATGTGCAAAGAGACATAGCTGAATACGGTCAACAAAAGAACTAGTGCAACGGTGCTTGACTAAAGTCAGCAAGTATGACAGAAAATTGGGAAGGCATTGTCAAGAGAAATTGTAGGGAGGTCCCGGGAGGACGACTATCCAATAAAGGCAAGCGAGCATAGCGCAAATGAGTAAACGGCCGGCTAACGGGGTGGGCAGGAATCCTACAGACTCTTGCACCAAAATAGCCCCCGCAGCCCGGCCACCAAAAAAAAAGGGGGGGGGGGGAAGAGAATGCATGAAAAGAAAATGTAATGGGTAGCTTAATACGACAAAATTAAGAGGTATTTTCATTAATTAACATTATATACAAACTGTTGGGCAACAACATATAGGGACATACATCAAGCCAAAAGGAAAGGAAAAGGAAGAACAAAACAAAAGAGCCGTAGCGACACTAGGAAGCTAGAGCATGAAACCATCAAGTCTCGACGCTAGGAGTACCAATCTCCGGAGCATCAAGAGTAGCATCACCCGTCTCTAGAGCGGCACACTTGAGAATGACCGGACTTGAGAAAGCATCAGGGCCTCTTTCCTCCCCAAGTTGCGGCTAAACGCAAAGGCTGCCTTGTTGACAGGAATGTTGGCAAGTTTAAGACCACACAGATAGTTTGTGAAAGTCCTCGAACACAGCTCTAGACTCCCCAAGAGGTGGTCTCGCAGCGACCTACAGCCCTCAGCACACCCATGCCCCCATACTTGATCACGAACTCCCGAGAACAACTTCAACTACCTATCCTAGCGAAGTGCGACCTCCTGTACTTGAGATAAGTCATCCCGAAGATCTGTGTTAAGCCACTCCAACTATTCCCTCTCTTCCCTCACCTTCCTCTTGAGCTTCTTCAGGCGACGTTCTAGCTTCCTGTTCCTTCTGTGCTCATCCTTCAGGTCAAGTTGCACTCTCTCCAGCTCACGCTCCAGCCACTCCCTTTCTTTCCTTTCGTCATAAGCATAACGAAGGGAGGTGTTACTCATCGAACGAAGGTCCATGTTCTCTTGCTTAATGGCCTTTTGGCTGTCCACAATAAAAGTCGCCAGCCAAGAGGTACCCTGACAACAAGAATGGCTGACATACAACTATCTATAAAGGAAGACTAAAAAGCGAGAGAAAGGGAAAGGACAAGAAGAAATGGCCGAACCTCGTGGAAAAAGCCAGACAAGCACTTGACAACCTGACTGAGGACAAAGGAGGAACAGAGGTCGAGGTAAGTATTCAGCCACCTCAGAAGGAGTGGTTGGACCTTCGCACTAACCTCTCAGACTGGTGCCGACTACAACATCCAGAAGGGAATCACCCTCCGTGGGGCCCTCAGCCTGGGTAGGCAGTTTATCGCGCAGACTCCTCGAACCCGAGCCGACTATAATATCTGGAAAGGAATCACCATCCTTTTGGTGCTTTGCTTGGATAGGCAGGTGATGAGTGCACGAAAGTGTACTTTGAACATTGCTTTTACAAGTTTAATTGCTAGATTAGATGTGTTATTTGGGCATTTTGATTATGTTTTTCCAATTTAAGCTTTAATTCCATATTGCCCAAATTTTGATTCAGTGTCTTATGATTTTATTGTAGTAATAAATCTAAAAATGATTAAGCTAAAGTCTGGCTAATAAGGAATAAAAGAATAATCAATGGAGAATTTCATATGTCCAAAGTCAAAGAGATTTGCGTCATAAACAAGGAAAGAGCAATTAATGAAAAATATTCGGAATCTGCAGCTTCTCTGAGTATCCATCAATATTATGGTCATATCTTCTCCATCCGATTTCCAATTGAGGCGATTCAAGATGAATTAGAAAGAGAACTAAATAGGTTACATTTGTTCCAGTAATATAAAGTTTCTATATCGGCCGTTTACTAAGCAAAAAAGTGCCCGCAATCTACACTAGAAATCTGGAGTATTACCTACACGAGTTTGCACGCGATTTTCTTTCCTGATTGGGATGTCTCATGAAAAAGTGAGGAAAATAGGAGAGATGTGGCAAAAGGGAAGAATCCCTTGTTGTTTTGCTAGAGAGGGTTCTAGGATTTGGAGAAATTCATTTTCCTGAAAAAGAATCCTTGTTTTGAATGGAGAGCTAATTCCTTAGTGAAGCTACGGATGAACTTGTTTAAATGAAGATGATTTCAATACTATTGGATTCATGTATTAAACTTTCTTGCTAATACAATTCTTGTTTATCATCTCTTATTAGTCTTTCTTACATTTGGATAATTTTATAGCCAATACTTTTCATAGAGTCAGTCATGCTTTCTCTATGGGATTGTTGAGGTGTTTATGTTCCAGGTTTGGTTGTCAATCTTATTGGTGTGATTCTCTACTGCAATACTGCTATTGAGTATATTTTTGTCTTCAAATCTAAGTCTAATAGGAGAGCAATCCATGCTTTCAAAAGAAGAGTGGTTTCCAAGAATTACATTTGAACAAATTGGTTATAAAGATATATTTTCTGATTAGAGAGTCTGGTGTTATGATCTCTAATTGAGTATAAAATGAATCTGCTATGAATAGAATTATCAAGTTCAAGTAAGGGATTCCCAATACTTCACTACTATTAATTCTGGTCAAACCTTCTCGTTATTATGTTTTGGCTCTTCAATTTATTTCTTTTCAGAAAGGATTCATCTTACATTGCTACTTTGATTTTTGTTCTATTAAATTTTTAGTCTCTTTTAGTGTTTCTACCATCTCCCTGTGGAATCGACACCCCAATCTATATTGCCACAGCCGCGTTATTCTTTGGGCGTAATCAAATCGGCATTGTTGCCGAGGAGATGGTTCAAGAAGCACATTCAAAGAATAGGTTTGCTGAATTTGACACACCAAAGGCAGTAAACTTGTTCCTTTCTTTTGCTTTCTTTTAATTTTAGATTTAGTTTTTTTTTTCCTTTCTCTTTCAGTGTTTGCATGCATAGATATAGAGACGAGTTAGGTAGATTTGCAAGGATACCTGAAGTAGACACTGATACTCTCTTTAACTATTTGACACGCCATCTCATTTTTATACACATTCTATTTCATCATTTTCTTCATCTAACATTAGTATGCACGAAGATCATCCTAGGACTCTACATGAGTACCTTCACCCTACGCGCATAACAACACCATCATGGATTATATTTCCACCTAATATTCCTCCAATGGATTTCAAACCAGGTATAATACAACTTCTCCCTACTTTTCATGGATTGGAGAGTGAAAATCCATATGTGCATATTAGGGAGTTTGAAGAGGTTGTTGCTACATTTCATGGTCAACCTAGCACTGTAGATGTTGTTCCACTTAAGTTATTTCATTTTTCACAAAGGGATAGGGCGAAGGGTTGGATGTATTCATTGAGACCACGGTCGATCGGGTCATGGGCTGAAATAACCCAAATTTTTTTCAATAAATACTTTCCTCATCATAAGACTAATGCTTTGAAAAAGCAAATCTCAACATTTACACAAAAGAATAGTGAGACTTTGTATCAAGCATGGGAACATTTTAAAGAGTTACTTAGCTTGTGTCCCCATCATGGTTATGCCAATTGGCGTCTAGTTAGCTATTTTTATGAAGATCTTACTCCTAGATAGCGTCAATTTATTGAAATGATGTGTAATGGTGTGTTTTTGCATAAGGATCCAGATGAGGCAATAGAGTATTTGAATGAACTTGCAGAAAAAAGCTCACACTTGGATAGGACCAAATGCTTTTAACAGTACCAATTGAGCACGCTCCAATCAAACTCATTATAGTGGGGGCATATATCATCTCAGAGAAGAAGATAACTTAAAGATAGGAATGGAGGGCCTAACTAGAGAGTTAGAGGCATTGAAGATGAAGAAAACTATGGCAGCTCGTATTATTCCCCAAGTTGATGCCCCTAAACTTTGTTTTGTTTGTCAGGGAGTAGATCATCTTGCACAAGATTGCCCAACACTTGCTGAGATGAAAGGAGTGTATGAGGAACATTGCAATTCTCTTGGGATGTATAAAAAGCCCTTTCCATCCTACTTAGATACATACAATCCTAGTTGGAGAAATCACCCAAACTTCAGTTGGAAGTCTGACACTCACAACCTTGCACAATCACAACCATCAAGGAATGACCCTACACCATATCATGCATCTCCCTCTTCTAGGAACCTCTTAGAAGATACTTTATATGCCTTTATTGAGGCACAGGGTAAAATTAATCAAAAGTTTGAGTATTTGATTACGCAGATTGTTGAGAAAAATAATGAGATAAAGAGTCGTGTATCCAAGTTGATGACTTCATTAAGTGTGAATGAGCGTGGCAAGTACAGTTCTCAAGCTCAACTCACACCCCAAGGTCAACATATGGCTCAAGGAAATTTGAAGGAGATCAATGCCATTGTGACACGAAGTGGTAAGTCCTTACACATTCCAACAACTGATGAGCCAGAGGATGTTGAAGAGGAGCAAAGCTATGATAGTGCCGAGTTGCCAAAGGAAGCTGAGGTAATCGAGAGACCCGTTAAGGTACCATTTCCTCAAGTTTTAAAATCTGGTATACGAACTTTGGTTTCTAGCAATAAAATCTTGGAGAACCTCATGTAGGTAAAGATCAATATTCCTCTTTTGCATACTATAAAACAAGCTCCTACTTATACAAAAGTTCTCAATGATTTGTGTACAGTTAAAAGGAAGCACCATGTTAAAAAGACAACATTTTTTACAAAGGAAGTTAGTACTTTAATTGAACAGCGAATTCCTCCTAAGTTCAAGGATCCTAGTTGTCTAACCATTGCATGTAATATTGAGAATCATGAGTTTGGGCAAGCCTTGCTATATTTAGGAGCCAGTGTAAATTTGATGTCTTATTCAATTTATTTGCAGTTAGGATTGGGAGAAATCAAACACTCATGTGGTATTGCAACTAGCTAACCGTTCAGTCAAAGTGCCATGGGGTGTGGTGGAGGATATTTTGATTCAAATTGATAAATTTTATTATCCTGCTGATTTTTTAATTCTTGACACCAATTCTGTTGTTAATTCTAGTTCTAAAATTTCCTTGATTTTAGGTAGACATTTCCTTGCTACTGCTAACGCTCTTATTAATTGCAGGAACGGTCTAATGAAACTCTCTTTTGGGAATATGACTCTCGAAGTGAATATTTTTCATCCTAGAAAACAATCAATAGAAGATAATGAGTGTCACCAAACGTACACGATTAACGCACTCATAGACAAGGGAGTTCACACAGCTCATGATTCTGACCCCTTGGATACTTCCTTATTAACTCTGAGTTAAATACTATTAGTGATTCATCTGATGTTATTGATGTTTGTGTTGTTTTTCATGAAACTCAAGATCATGGCACACAAGCTTGGCAACCAAAAATTGAGGAGTTGCTCAAGAAAAGTGAAAAACAAATTCTTTCATGTTCAAAGGCACCAAAAGTCGAATAGAAACCTTTGCCTAAAGGTTTAAAATATGCTTTCCTTAGTCCAGGTGATATTTTTCCTATTATTATCTCATCTAAATTGTCTGACTCTCAAGGTGAGCAATTGCTTCGCACTTTAAATGAGCATAAGTCAGCTATAGGTTGGAGCATTGCTAATATCAAAGTTGGCCCCTTAGTCCGTTCTCATAAAATTAATTTAGAGGAATGAGTTAACCCTCGTAGAGACCCACAACGCAAACTTAATCCAACCGTGAAAGATGTGGTAAAGAATGAAGTGTTAAAATTGTTAGATGCATGGATTATATATCATGTTGCTGACAGTAAATGGGTTAGTTATACATAAGTTGTCCCTAAGAAGTCAGGCGTTACTGTGATAAAGAATGAAATGGGAGAACTAGTACCTACAACGCTTGTGACTGGGTGGCGAATGTGTATTGATTACAAAAAATTGAATGCTGCCACCCACAAATACCATTTTCCTCTCCCTTTTATTGATCAAATCCTTGAGTGAGTTGCTAGTCACCGTTTTTACTTTTTTTTGGATGGTTACTCTGGTTACTATCAAATTGAAATTACATTAGAAGACCAAGATAAAACCACCTTCGCTTGCCATTTTGGTACGTATGCTTTCCGTAGATTGCCATTTGGATTGTGTAATGCACCTACTACTTTTCAACACTACATGATGAGCATATTTAGTGACATGGTTAAAAATTGTATGGAAGCTTTTATAGATGATTTGACTATTTTTGGTAACTCCTTTGACACTAGTTTGATAAGTTTGAAGAGTCTTGGTTCACTGTGAAGAGAAACACCTTGTGCTCAATTGAGAAAAGTGTCATTTCATAGTATCCTCAGGTATTGTATTAGGTCATGTTGTTTCTTTTAAGGGCATAGAGGTTGACCAATCCAAGATTGAGTTAATCTCAAAGCTGCCAACTCCATAAACTGTTAAGAGGTAAGATCCTTCCTTGGTCATGCTGGTTTTTATAGAAGGTTTATACAAAAATTTTCTATGATCTCACAACCTTTGTGTAGCCTTCTTGTTAAGGATGCCCCATTTGAGTAGACAGATTCTTGTCAAGATGCATTTAAAATGCTAATTGACATATTGACATCCACATCTGTTGTGCAACCACCTGATTAGAGTCTTCCTTTTGAAATCATGTGTGACGCAAGTGACTATGCAGTGGGAGTAGTACTTCGATAGTGGCAGGGGGAAATCTTTTGTTACTTACTATGCTAGTAGAACTTTGAACACCGCTCAAATGAATTACTCTACCACTGAGAAAGAGTTGCTAGCTGTAGTATTTGCATTAGATAAACTCCGTGCTTATTTGATTGAATCACCTATCACTATATTTACAGATCATGCCACTCTTAAGTACCTTCTCTCCAAGAAGGATGCTAAGGCACAGCTAATTCGGTGGATTTTGATTTTGCAGGAATTCAATCTCACAATTAAGAACAAGAAGGGTGTCAAGAATGTGGTGGCTGACCACCTTTCTAGGTTGATGTTCGAAGATACCAACACTACTCCACCTATTCAGGATGACTTTCTAGATGAATAGCTATTTGCTGTCATTCGCCTACCATGGTTTGCCCATGTTGTGAACTATTTGGCAATAGGCGAGATTCCTTCTATTTTAAGTGCACAAGACAAACGTAACTTTTTGGTTGAGGTACGTAATTTTTATTGGGATGATACTTACTTATTTAAATATTGCCCCAACCAAATTATGAGACGTTGTATTCCAGACAATGAGATTGTAGTGTTCTTAACTTCTGTCATTCACATGCATGTGGAGGCCATTTTTCTATCAAAAAGACTACTGCAAAAATCTTGTAATGTGGATTTTATTGGCCTAACTTGTTTAGGGATACTAACAATTTTGTCGTTCATGTGAGAGATGCCAAAAGCTAGGTGCCTTGTCCCTTTGTAATATGATGCCTCTAAACCCAATTTTGACTATTAAAGTATTTGATTGTTGGGGTATAGATTTTATGGGACCATTCCCTGCTTCTCTTGGCCACCTTTATATTTTTTGGGTTGTTGACTATGTGTCTAAGTGGGTTGAAGCTGTACCATGCAAGAGCAATGATCATGCTACTGTGGTGAAATTTTTGAAAGAAAATATTTTATCTCGGTTTGGTACACCACGAGTGATCATTAGTGATCAAGGGATCCACTTTTGTAACCGTTCTTTTGAAGCTTTGATGCGTAGGTACAGAGTGGTACACAAGGTTTCTACAGCATAACACCCACAGACCAATGGACAAGTAGAGCTTGCAAATAAGAAAATCAAGTAGATTTTGGAGAAAACAATTAACCCCGATCGCAAGGATTGGTCCTTACACCTATCCGATGCACTTTGGGCATACCGCACAGCTTTTAAATCTCCCCTTGGAATGTCTCCTTATCGACTTTTTTTTGGCAAACCTTGTCATTTACCTCCAGAACTAGAACATAAGGTTTATTGGGCTATCAAGGCCCTTAACTTTGATTTAAGTGCTGCAAGTAAGCAAAGAAAACTTCAATTGATAGAGTTGGAAGAGTTGAGGAACGATGCCTATGACAACTCTAGAATCTATAAGGAGAAGATGAAAGCTTTCCATGATAGAAGTATTGTGAGAAAACAGTTTGAGCCTCACCAGCGGGTCAACTTATATGATTCTAGGGTGCATCTCCATCCAGGTAAGCTACAGTCTAGATGGACCAGTCCCTTTTATCGTGAAACATGTTTTTGAGAATGGAGTTGTAGAGGTTGAAGACCCAAATGATGTAGTTAGTTAGCTTCTCTATTTTTCTTTATTTTTGTTTTTTTTTTCTATTTTTGTTTTTTTTTCTTTCTTTGTTCTGTTTTTGTTTTTGCAGCAATAAGCTCCTTGAGTTGTTTCAAAATTGTCCTTCACTTAGTACTATTGCATGCACCTTTGTAGTTAGTTAGCTTCTCTATTTTTCTTTTCTTTTTTTCTTTTTTTTTTCTTTGTTCTGTTTTTGTTTTTATAGCAATAAGCTCCTTGAGTTGTTTTGAAATTGTCCTTCACTTCCCAAGTGATACCTTTCTCACTTCATCTCTATGCCTTGTGCTTCCTATTTTTGTCATTGAGGACAATGTCAGCTTTTGGTTAGGGGGTGGACCACACCCAAGTGCATAATTTTCGCATGACTAAAGCTTTGACATCTAGACTAGATTTCAATGTATGTCTTTTGAGTCTATTCTTCTACCTTAGTTCTCTATTGAGATACTCCCATAATTCTCTTTGAGCACAAACTAAGCCTTCGTGGTAAGATGGATGTTAAACACATACAATTAGTGGACACCCTTGAACATTAGTTGTAACTTCCTCATGAGTGACTATGAGAGATATTCCTTGAGTGAAGTTCATTGACTTCATGTTCTCCCTTTTGACTTGTTTAATTATTGAGAATGTCATTACATGGTTTGTGGCATGTTGGTTGATTATACTTGGGAGATGATGAAGGCCAATTTAGGATGAAAGTTTGAGCCTTTCAAGCTATCCCATGTTTTATCGATTGGAAACCATTTTGAACCCAAATAAAAACGAAAAATTAGTCTTTCTTTTGTAAACTCATGTTTCTCTCACTGCCTCCACTTTGGATTTAAGCCTAAATTATTATCTCTTTCATACCTTTTACCTTTAAAGTATGTGCCAGGAAAGTTAAATGTGGATCTAAAAAATAGAAGGAAGCCAAGGAAATAGATGTACTGTGGTGGTTTCTTAATGGTGCTGGCAGGTTCGTTAAAAGGGAATCCATGATTCAAAAGAGAGAGAGAGAGAGTAAAAAAAAAGGTACAATAAGTTGAGGGAGTTGTGCTTAATGTATTATCGTGTCAAGACCTCTGGCATGTATTGATAAGCTCTTGTGAATTCTTTTATCTTCCCTTGTTTTCTTTAACCTGACCTTAGCCTCATAAAACCTTTGATTATTGACCTTTTTGATCCTAAGTGGATTTGTGGTAAGAGTTGTTGAATTCTAAATAATTAACATTTCAATTGTGGAGATCTATGTCTATTTGTCATTTTGCCTATATATACTTATACCTCTTATACACTTGAGTGAGTAGCCTTATTCTATTGGCGAATATGAGAGAGGTGGAGTTAATGCTTTTGCTGGGGTGTGCTCGAAGTTGTATGTGTTTGGGTTGTTGGTAAAATGGCTATGGCTTAGCGCATACACATGAATTTTGAGAGTTGTTTCGATAGACAAACTTTGGTAGCACTACAGATCTCTTATGAATATGTTGCTTGATATGTCTAGATATTACTGCCTTGTTTATGTGAAAGTTTTACATTTTGGGTTGGGGATATTTTTCTTTCCGTTGCTGTTACGCTTGAATTGATAGAGACTAGCAATAAGATGGTTGGGGAGGGGTGTAATCAGTGCACGAAAGTGTATTGTGAACATTTCTTTTACGAGTTTAATTGCTAGATTATATGTGTTATTTGGGCATCTTCATTATGTTTTTCCAATCTAAGCTTTAATTTTATAGTGCTCAAGTTTTGATTCAGTGTCTAATAATTTTATTGCAGGAATGAATCTAAAAATGATCAAGCAGAAGTCTGGCTAATAAGGAAGAAAATAATAATCAATGGAGAATCTCATACATACAAAGTCAAAGAGATTCGTGTCCAAAAACTTGTTCACATAAAAATATATTTGCAAGTTCACAGAATCGTAACAAGTAATAAAGTATTTTAAGGAAACCGGATATCAAACCCACATGGAATAATTATGTTATTTAGTATTGAAATTGACTAAATTAATAACTATTTGGAAAACCGAAATTTGAAGAATGAGTTATCTAAATTTAACTGAAGAAAAGAATATTAAAATTTAGACTTGAAAGATAATAAGAATAGATTTAGTGCGTTTGACTTCACCTAACAAATCTCACACAATTTATTCTTCCTTATTATAGAATTCTAATTATCCCAATTTGATAATAAAAATCCCTTTACTATTCAATATTTTCTCTCGAACAATACTAAAAATATCTCCAACTAATAACTCCATATCTGTATGTGAATTTAACTGATTGGAGACTCATTAAGTTCTTTAGATTTTTCTTAAAAATCACACTAATCGCGGTAAAGCATCTCTACTTTCGCTCAACTAATGGTGCTTAATTTTAGAATTTTAATCACAAATCACCTCTCGGTCTCATTATGATTCAATAGATCAAACAATAGTTAGTTAGAAAATTGCAAGCGTTAAGAACAAGGAATAAACACTCAATCATGAAAATATTGAAAAAAAAAATAACTTAGAATATAAATTGTATGTTCAATGCTAAGCTACATCAAAATTCTAAAAAACAGAATTAGCTCATAATGGAATTGAAAAGAAAAGGAATAAAACTAATGTTCTTCGTTGAAGTCAGTTGATGAAGCATGCGGCTCTCGCATCTGCCCTCCAGTTCTGCCTTCTCGAAAGAACACTTCAAGAATAAATCCTGGGACTCTAAACTCAGACTCTAAAACATAAAAACTCTCGACCCCTTATTCATCCCACAAGTCAAGATTAAATAGATGTCGAAATTCAAATCTGGAAATAAGATAAATGTGGCTACAATCTAACCTAAAAGTCTGAAAAATAGTTTCTAAAGATAGATATTAACATAAAAAGAAATTATCCCAAGAATTTCTGAATTTTCTTAAGACAGTTATATTTAACAAATTGATTGCGAAACTCGGATTTGATGGTCAGCAACAGATTTATCGTGGTCAAGAGGAATTATCCCACCGGGTAGATGCCATGTGTGTTGAATATAACTGGCGTAGAGGTCACAAACGAACAGGTGGATCACAAATGAACGGGCGTGAAGGTCACAAAGAACGCACGGCCTCTCCTCGCCTACCGAGTATAAAGACTCCCGACCGGGATGAAAGACTCTTCTCTAATTTTCTAGTTGTTGCCCACGATGTCGTTTCGGTTGGTCTTTTAAGTTGGTCGTTTAGACTAGTCACCCAATTTAACTGCCTAGAGCCTTGTCATCAAGTCTTCGCGCCTTCCGGTCATGCCTTCTTGTCGCAAGTCTTCTCGCCTACTGAGAGGTAAGTCTTCTCGCCTTTGACAAGAGAAATCTCTTTGCTGCCCGTGGGATAAGGCTCCTCGTCCAAATCTCATCAACTCTCTTTAGATCTCGCTGCATCTCATCGGTCTGGATCCGTAGTCTCTTCTTTTGTAGTAAAATGCTCTCATTTTGCACTAAATCTTCTCATTCCTTCAAATTTAAGAAAATGAAGAAAAATATATAGAAATAAAATAAAATCAATAGTGTTGAAGAGAAAAAGACATTTTTCATAAATAAAAGAGTGATAAATATCACATAAAAATAACACTTATCAATAAACAATGAAGGAAAGAGCAATTAATGAAAAATATTCGGAATCTGCAGCTTCTCTGAGTATCCATCAATATTATGGTCATATCTTCCCTATCCGATTTTCGACTGAGGCAATTCAAGATGCATTGGAAAGCGAACTCAATGGGTTACATTTTTTCCAAAAATAGAAATTTTCTAATTTGGTCGTTTACTAAATGCAAAAGGGCCCAAAATCTGCACTTGGAAATATGGAGTATTACCTACCCGAGTTTGCACGCGATTTTCTTCCCTAATTGGGATGGCTCCTGAAAAAGGGAGAAAAATAGAGAGCCAAGGGGCAGAAAGGAAGAATCCATTCTTGTTTTTGTAGAGAGGGTTCTAGGGTTTGGAGAAATTCAGCTTCTAGGAAAAAGAATCTTTGTTTCAAATGGAGAGGTAATTCCTTAGTGAAGCTAGGGATGAACTTGTTTGAATGATGATGATTTCAATTCTATTGGATTCATTTATTAAACTTTATTGCTTATAAAATTCTTGTTTGTCATCTCTTATTAGTCTTTCTTGTATTTGGATAATTTTATAGCCAATGCTTTTCATAGATTCAGTCATGCTTTCTCTATGGGATTGCTGAGGTGTTTATGTTCCAGGTTTGGCTGTTAATCTTATTGGTGTGATTCTCTACTGTTGTATTGCTATTGAGTATATTGTTGTCTTCGAATCTAAGTGGACTTCCAAGAAGGTGCTATCGGGTTCTTCTGCACCCACTATCAAACAACTGCAATATGCCGCGCTTCGTTAGAAGTAGCCGACTGACGCACCTCATTGTCCTCCAGAACCCTCCCCCAGTTCGTCCGGATCAGGAACTCATGGCGACTCACTTGACCTATAGGGAACTCTTACCCCCAACCGGATACGAAGAAGAACTTCGTAGACCAGTCCTTCACCTTGCGATACCTCGGCTCCAGGTTGACCAGGGTGTATATCACCCTGAAACTGCAGATGTTCCCTTTCTGCCGCAAGATCTTGTGAGTAAGGAGGAACTCACAGAGGGGGAGGTCAGCGTATGGGTCTGATTCCAGTAGAACATGCCGCCAGATAATGCTGCAACAAGTCAAAAGCCTCTAGGCATTCAGATACAGTCTCGAGGGGGCCAAACCAAGGCGGTCAAGCAGGTTGCTAACAGGGCAAGGGAAAGGCAGCCTCAGGACACACGAAAACATGGAATGAAATAGGGTCACTAGTGTACAATGGCCCTCTGCATCAACAGCGCCTTTGTTAGGGCCAAGAACCTTGAAAAGCACCAAGTCTGATACCTGGCAAGTGAGGGCCAGTAAGGCCAGCATCGCCGCAGAGGCATTTGAATGCCAACTGCTGCCCCTAAATGATTGCCCAACATCAGCATCACACCCACCGGAAGCCTTGGGTTGAGTGGATTTCTCAAAGGCCATCACCGCCGAAGTATATGGTAATGAAGGAATAAGAGAAGATTAAGCAAAGGAATGTGAAGTTGGAAGAACAAGAATGCAAGAAGGCTACAACAAAAT
>QEOT01009145.1:3655-15765 GCA_003123785.1 Pterocarya stenoptera
ATAACTTTTTCAAATTCTAATTCAATTTTTTCAAATCTCAAAACTAAAAAATAATATTTTAAACTTTAAAACAAAATACAAAATTCTCATCTCATCTTCCAAACAAATCATAATACTTTTGCTTCTCCAAATTGTTTCTTTCTTATAGGTTAAGAGTTAAGGATTTTTTTTTTTTTTTTAATAACAATATTGTATTTTCAGGGTTTATCTCGCAACTAGCTAGCTTAAGTTCTATTGAATCATCTCTATTCATTTTTTTTTTTTGTCATCATGACATGTCAATTGAAGATTTTAGTAACATTCTTGTGGGTTGGATATATAGGCTGCATTTGAATATTGAGTTAGGTTGAGCTGAGCTGAGTTCTTTATGAATAATAATGAGTTCAGATAGTAGAGTGAATTTTATAAAACTTGTCTAAGATGAATTTTTAAATATATTTAGACGAGATATATTTATAAAAAGTTGAAAAAATATGATACCACCAATAAAATTATTATTCACTTGACTTGGTTTTATTGAAGATGCAGCACTCCGTGTCTCTCTTTTTTTTTTTTTTTTTTTAATTTATTGACGGGTTTAACTACAAAGTTGGTCCATGTGATTTATCTTAANTTTTGAAAAAAAAAAAAAACAAACTTAAGAACAATAACATAAACATTGTTATTAAGGACATTATGTAAATAGATACCCCTTGAATTATTAATTATCAAAGATTTTAACTTAGGCATCTAAAATTATCACTGTCTTATAAATTACAAGAAAGATAGATATATAAAGCGACAAAAGTAGTCTAACGTCTGTTGTTTTTATCTTCTTCTTTTTGCTAGATAGAGTCATTTGTTGTTTGAAATGGATTAGACTTGAGTACTTCAGATCATGATCTCGATTGCATAATGATAAAAGAAAAACGAGAGACTTCGATTTCACCCACCATGCAATGCATGCATGCATGCATATGTGCCATGAATCGGCACTACCCGGTTGTGTCATGCATGCATATTTGTCGGTTAAAAAAGAGTATTGATTAGCATCCGCCACTGTAGGGGTGCACACTTTTGCACACCCTACGTGGCTGCACTGTTTATAAGTTTTTTTTTTCGCAAAACCAGACTCGGCTTCCCTTTCTCTCTCATCGTCTCACTCTCTCTCATCATTTCAGATCTCTCTCTCCTCGCCTCTCTCTCTCATCGCGTCTCTCTCTCTCAATCCGAACTCTCTCTCTCATCCTCTTGGTCTCTATCTCAGTCCGAGCTCTCTCTCATCCCTCATCAGACAATTCAAAATGAAATGAATAAAATGAGAATGAAAGTTGTTTTTATTTTGAGGTTGTATTTGTCATTTTGCAATGGTGTGTATCGGATGATATTGAATAGTGGCGGATGACAATATTATTTCGTTAAAATTCTTCTATCAATCACTATTCATCATTCCACACCCCACACCTTATGAAAAATACCTTCACACCCTATAAGAAATACATTCACACCCTATAAAAAAAAATATAAGTGTGGGATGTAAAAATAAATAGTGACTAATACATAACATTCCTCTTGCCGATTTACTTTCTTTAGAATATAATTTTTTCTTTAGGTTGATACAACGGCACCCACTACCCCCCTTATTCCTCCGTGCCACCGTATTATTGCTATTATTTCTTATTTATTATTTAAGTTAAATGAGTAATGCCAACCATTCTCTTCCCTTATTTTCATTTGATTATATAAAATATGATTGAATAATTTTTTAATTTTTTAAAAATAAGAAAATAATAAATAATATCACTTTATATAATCTTGTCAACGTTACTATTTCCCTCAATGCATGTAAAAAATTGATTTTCCAATACTTTTTGTATGCAAATTTTTTCTTACTCGAAATTTATAAAAAAATAAAATAAAATCATTATCAATAAAAATACAACAGTATCATGCCCACATTTTATTCCATTATTTATTTACATATTAAATGCCGACATACGTAAATAAAATGTTCTCAATTTACCATCTATTGTTCGATGTTGACACAAACAAAAAGATTGCTACACCATGTTGAAAATTAAGTGTTTCCTTGTTGCCCAGTCTATACACCCACATAGGTAGTGCAATAGCATCTCTAATTATGATCATTGCCTGTACCGATGCAGTCGACATGTTAGGAACAAGAGATTGTTAATTGGTGTTATGATCTGCATTCATATTTGGATAATCATCGGGATCGCTATACGACATAAATACCTTATTATCAATTGTAACCATGTAGATGAAGTTATGTATCGTACAATAAGATATCATTGTCAAGTTGGAAGGTATGGGGGCATTGAATTTAAAATTTGAAAGTGCATCTTCAACACATCGAAAGTTCATTCAATGATATTCTGAAGGGATGAATGCCAATAATTAAATAGATCTTTATATCCTTAGAAGGTACGATTGCCATAACATTTAGATCTGTGGTATCTCACCATTGGATACAGCGGCATAAATCTCTCAGTGCAGGTAAATGCAGAATCTACAAAATAATAATAACCTGAGAATTTAGTAGAACATTAATCTTTTATAAAGATGGTATATAGAAATTACCACAAACTTGGAAGGTACAAATTAAATAATGTATACAAATTACTATTTGGAGGCCGGACGCCTTAATGCATTGATTAAAATGCGAGCATCATGGGCTATACCCTCTCACTCGGCATATACGAATGTGAATTTCATATCGAAATCATAAACACAAGGTATTTTGGATAATCAAGTGATACCGATTTAGATTTGCATTACTTACTGAAGCTGGCACAGATGCATCGATCATGACCCAATCCATTGCACCATGATATTTTTGCAAATTTTTGTTAAATTTGCATAAACTTCAAAATCGTGTATTGATAACATTACGGCATTTGTAAAGTGCACTTCCCACTCATTAACTTACAATAGTAGCTCATGTAAAAAAAAAATTACTTCGAACCATGGATAATGTTTGGAATTTCCTTGAATATAAGGTATCACCCAAGTTATTTAAGTTGGTTGAATCACCTGGTGCGATAGGCAACATAATGCCCGCATTATTGTGTAGACATGTCTATTTATGGTTTCAACTGAATGTTGAAGTTAGTTAGCCACATTTTGGTTTACCACACTATGTCTGATGGTGTAGCAAAACATTCCTAAGGCTTCCTCAGTCGAGACCTCTCGTGACGAATCACAAAAGACCACATTTTTACGTAACTGATCACATAAGGCCTAAAATGCATATACCTCCACTCGGAACATCTCATAACAGTTGTCAAGATGTCCATTCAAGACTGCAATGATGTACTTCCTTCCACACAAGCCAATGTTATGTTGTGGCTTGGGCATAGGAGGTTGGGAATTATATTGCTGATCTGCCGCGACCATGATTAAAAGGGCCAATTGTTCGTAGATATCATCGTCACAGCTTCTCCATGTGTCCCATCCTGCCCATCTATTTGTGTCAAATTTAATTGAGGGATTACTATTGGAGTCCTCCTCACTCGCCTCGTTCTCCTCAATGTTTACCTCATCATTCCACCAACTATCATTGTCCATTCTGCATTTTTCAAACGAATGTCGACACAAACATTCAAGGCAATAAATATTATATTTGTGTAACATACTACAAACAATAAAATTTATATATATATTTTTTATCAACTTAGCAAGTACTTTCATTAAACGCAAGCCAATGTTTGAATTTAAATTAGCAAACACGAAATAAGTGTTAGAAAACTACAACTTATTAAAACTACAACTTATTAAAATGTTTTGATAAAATAAATGGTGGGGGCCTGAGATGTGTGGTTAGAGTAACGACCAGACCCACTGTAATCTCAACTCTGGAGTCATGTGTTGGAAGATAGTTAGAATATTAGGATCCATAAAAGCTTTCATTGCACAAAGATGAAGGTCCGATGGTAACAGAGGGGTAATGTCCTACAAAAACTTCATACACTGTGCAATATTGCTAAAGGCTACAACAGACCCACTATTTGAACCCTTGCCTCTATTGCGATTCGAACTGCATGCAGTGTACATCTTAGCATCCAAATTTGTCCATGCCGCAACACTGGCAGCAATTGTTTGCAAGGCATTGCTAAGCTCTGGTGAGATTGACAGCCCGGTTGGGTCCCTACGTTGCCAACGAGAATTCCTCCGCTGCGGCCCCCCTCCGTGAGGCAAGCCGGTTATCTCAATGTCATCCAGCTCAATGGTCGAGTATGTGCCTATGCCAGTGCCCAACACTGGCCCCAGGCCCTTAGTTCATCCTTCAATTGTTGCTCCTCCTCTAGAGGGGGTTCCTTCATTAAAGTATAATACAGCATCCCTGTGGAAACCGATTGACCAAAAATCGGGCAGAGGACATCATAGTTTTGACAACTATAAGTTTTGAACTTTTTCCACTAGGGTTGGACCTAAGAAATGGAAAAAAAATAAAAAATTTTTACTATAAAAAGTAAAAAGCATTTAATCATATAGTGGGCCATGAATTTGTTACATAATGCAATAAATAAAAAAGAAATGTATTAGACCAAAAGAAGAAGAAGATTACTTGACAAGCATTTGCTCAATGTTCTTCTGTACCAATTATAGTTTTCGTGATGGGGTTCCAACCGATGCCTGTTTGACCCATTAAATCTGTAAACTGGCTTTGTGTCTTCTTAAGACGAGCGATTTTACCCTTCACTTGTGATGAATCAACTGACTTAATATCAAGTTTAGTGAGGCGTGTGGCAAGTCAGACTATGTTATGATTGGTAATTTTGGACCCTACCAATTTACCCTCCATTGTTTCTTGGTATAACATGTCGACCAACATCTCCTTTAACCCACCAACCCAAAGATCACGATCATGTAGGATCTCTACGCCATCCATGGTATGCTACTAATAGGCAAGTATGACAATACAAACAATAGACAATACACTTGTAGCCATATGAGAATGTTTTGATTTGCATCATATCCATGGTAAATGCATTCAACACAAAGATTTAAGTTGACTAACTAAATGCTTGTAACATATCATAGAAGGAATCCAAGCCTAAAATGTGAATAAACATTATTTCTACTGTATTTATATTGATTAATGTAATACCTCATACGAGGAGTTACCGGATGAGTGTAGGAAGTATGCAAGTTAAACATAGCAATTAGGAAAGTAAGTTTCAAAGAAGAACTGTCAATTGTCAAAACATAACAATTACCTACACTGTTTTTTTTTTTTTTTATATAAAACGTGTAGTTATTTTTTCAAATTGCTAGAAGTAAACCATAAAAAATACCTGATGGCTTTCCTGGTTATTACCAAGCCAACAATAAAAACATGGTGACCTTTTGGTATAAATTAGCACAAATATATTATTATAAACAAACACCAATAAATTAAAAACACCAAATATTATCATAAACAAACACCAATATTGTTTATAAACAAACACCAAAATATTTAATTAGTTTTTGACAGCCTGATTAAATTAGTTTGTCACTGAAGCACTGCAAATTCTAGGAAATGCCAACGGAAAAAACACATATGGAAGAGAATCAGTGGATGGGTGATGTCACTGTTTGTTGAGTACACTCGAAGTACAAAACATTTTCAAAAAGAAAGGTGCATCATAGAAGAAAATAAATTAATCAGTTAAAATCTGAGAGGGAAATCACAAGAAGAATTAATCATATCATAGATTGAGTGATAAAAATATGTGCTCTCCAACAACATCAAACTACACACACACACAATAAAAACATGTGCTCTTTAACAACAACTAGTATTCTTGGATGCAGACACTAGTTACCACTATTGTTTAGGATGCACATACAATCCTACACTACGTATGAAACACACAAGAGTTGCTCTCAAACCTACCAGTCACTCGCTATTTCCACCATAAGCAAATTCTAGTTTTTCTAAAAAATTCTAAGTTGCAACTAATATCAAAAACAAAGTAATTGTGACTGCATCAAAAGCCTTGCAATTTATAGCCAATCTTAAAGAATGTTTTGAAGTAATTTAGTGCTGAGTGGTCTTCTGTTCAATAGGGAATGTAGTAATCTACATAAAATTGGGATATCAACTGTAAAAATGTTGATGAATTAAAGTTAAAAATGAGAGAATTAATCAAGTCATGGTTCACATGCTTACATTTTACCTTTCTTTTGCTACCTTTTGTCACTTGAGTAATCAAATAAGTGCGGGTTAAAACAAAGAATTTTAATGGGTGAAGTATGAAAGCAAGAAGTCCTAAGGCAATACATGAAACAATGGCACCCTAGTCAACCACTACATTCATGGTGGGCATGTTAAACGAAAGAGATATTTGGCGAAGCTTTACTATGGAGGAGCACCATTTTGGGGGATGAATGCTGTGGGGAAGATGGATTTGTGCTTTTAGCATAAGCACTTTTTTATAGAGGAAATGGGGCTACACCAAATGATCCATGACGACACTCCACCCTCACTGTTTGCATTCAACAATTGATCACGGGTTGGGTACAAATGAAAAAGAAAATGGTAGATTTGATTGAAGTAAGAGTAGAGGATCAATTTGACCACGAGCTAGAGGTGAGCATAGTTGTTTCTTTACCATGCCGATTATAAGGGATGCAGATACATTGTGTGAGCACGCTGCTGGTAGGAGTTTATCTAGCATGCCAGTTTGTCTCCATTCCCACTGTTCCCCAACCATAATAGGATAGTTGTGTTGGCAAAAATCTCCACCATTCGATGCAATTCAATCACTGTGTGGCTGGTAGGGGTCTAAAAATGATGAACACTTGGGTTGTTAAGAGATACAAGGTCTAGCGTATACAATAACCTAAGCCAAGCTTCAGTTTCATGAGGACATTTTTCTCCATTTTATGCGGGTCTGCTAGGGATAATGAGATTGGAGAAGGAGATGGTTTTTTAGGGGAAAGAGAAACAGAGAGAGATGGAACAATACAAAATAGAAAAAGTTACTTTTGTCATTTATGGGTCCCGTGAAGTTTAAAATTGAACTGCACTCAGTGGAGGCTCAACTTTGTGCTTGGATGTTGAAGGAAGTTTAAATTAAACTGCACTCAGATGCTTCCAATATCCAAATGAGCCCTTAAGCTTCTGTTAGCTGTCAGATTCTCGGGTTGTCTGGTTACAATACTGAAACCATGTTCACTTTTATGTTCAATAATCAATGTTTGCTTATACGTACAGCCTCCAAGCATACTGCCACTAAGAAGATATAGAAAATGTTATTACTTCACACAAGTGGTCCCTAGAAATGAGATAACAATTGAGTATTTCTTAATTCTCCATGAAGTAATGCATATGCCATGAATGGCAAGCTTGTTTCATGTAACATATTTTTTTAGTTGTCTTAACTTTTCTTTTTCTTTTCTTTATATATATTGTTGTGACTTTTTTATATCATTTCATGTAATATGTTTTCTATACTGAGATTTAATTTAGTTTACTACAGACATGGTGAATGTATTATTATACTATGGGGGTTCTTTCTTTGGGCCACACATGTTGTCCATTGGAGGAATAATTTATTACTGTAGAGGTCAAATAGGAGAACAAAAGGAATAACATGCGACTGAGGCAACTACAAGTGATTGGTTCCCATCTTCTATGGATGCAACAACCACAAAAGGAGGCAATTGTGCTGATCTAGTTGTTGAATCTAATTATGGTAATAACGATAAGTTAGAGAGCTTCGATGATGATCATGTTTGGAGAAAAAAATATCTAGAATTTAATGAGAATCGAGATCTAAAACGTCCGATCGTTCTTGTCATTGGGATGAAGTTTAGAGATTGCTCAACATGATTCAAAGATGCCTTGTGGACTGCAAACATATGCACTGCAACATTGGTTTGATTATACCTATGTTCACAATGACAAATTGTGGGTCATAGACATATATAAGGAGAATGCAAATGGAGAGCTCATGCAGCATATATGAATAACAAGGAAGTCGTGTAGATCAAAACACTTTGTTTACAGCCATAATTATGGTAGTCACTACTACAATAAAAAGGCATTCGTGAAGTGGATTGGACTTTGCACTGGAATACCAAGGAAGTTGAGAAGAAAATTAAGTTTTCAATGAGGACACGGATCAGCAAGATAACCTGATCAAGCTGTCTAATTAGCAAGGATACGATGTTGTCTATGAGAATTTTAATAAAAATGGCTATAATGCTAGGCTAGCTTGATACCTCTATACCCAAACAAGAGAATTTATCCAAAGTAAGGGAGGAACCCCAAGGTGACATCACCCTTGGATCTATTTGTCCAATAGATATATTAAATGATCCTGATTCATTCCTATGTTTTATTCTGTGTATTTAACGATAATGTTTAATGTTGTGTGTCAAATTAAACAAAAATAGAGTTAATAAGATTGGAAAATCACATTGTAAGCAAAAGAGGAATATGAATAGAAAGGTCAACATGGTTGGATCACCAAATATGGCCAATTTGGCTGTCTATGGCTAGATTGTCCACTGCATGGTGGCAGTGGCCTACCCATCAAACTACTGGGACTATCTTAGGGAGAGGATCCCCCTTCCCATTCTTTTTTTAAGAATTAATTATTTTATATGTTTTCAACTTTTGTTTTAGATTTTTATTTTTATTACTTTTAAAATAAGATTACCACATGTCGGACTCTGATTGGTTACCACGTGGCAACCACGAAGTTGGATGAAATTATGAGAGATGGATCCAACGATCTAATTACAAAAGTCTGCATGCTCAGAAAGTAAATTAAAAAAAAATTAAAACCGATGAAATGCTTTGCCAAGGTGATAAAACCTATAGATTAATTTTATAATTAACATAGACTAAAATGATTGAGATGTACATTTTTAGTATTTGTGAAATTGTCGAGATCTTTTTTTTTTTTTGAAACAGCTATGTTAAAACTTCTTAAATCCCTGAAACCGAGGCCTCCTATATCCTTGGAAGAGCTGAGTTGTTCCCAAGGGATCCACTGGATTATTGAGGAGTCCTCATTATACTCCCATATTTCTTGAGAAGCTGATTTAGCTTTCGGGTAATTGAGGTAGGTAAGAGGAAAATTCCCATGAAGTATGTTGGAATGGCTTGGAGAATAGACTTGAGAAGTATTTCCTTGCCTGCTGCTGAGAGATGCTTTGTTTTCCAATTGATAACTCGAGCCCAAGTTCTGTCTATGAGTGAGTGAAAAGCTGCAACCTTTGCTCTCCCCACCACAGCAGGCAACCCTAAGTACCTTTCAAAGGTCCCAGTAGATTTAATCCTCGTTAAAAGTAGGATCTGTCTTTGAACCCCATGCTGGGTATTCTTGCTGAAGAAAACATATGACTTTTCTTTATTTAGAACCTATCTTGAGGCCTGTTCATATAAATATAATATCCTTAGCAATCTAATAAGTTCCTTAGGCTTAGCTTAGTAGAAGAGGAGGCTGTCATCTGCAAAAAACAAATGACCTACATGTGTAGGACCCCTCCCAATAGGAGCACTAGTTATGTCACTACTTTCCTCAGCTTTATTCAGCAAAGCATAAAGGGATTTAGTACAAAGTATAAATAAATAGGGGGACAAGGGATCACCTTGTTGAATGCCGTTAGAAGGGAAGAATTTATGTTGAGGCTCACCATTGACAAGGATGGAGTAAGACACTGAATTTAGAAATTTCTGGACAAGGGTTACCCAATACTGAGGGAAACCAATTTTCTTCATCACAACCTCCACTAACTACCATTCAACCCTATCGTAGGCCTTGCTTATGTCCAATTTAAGTGCCATTAAGCTTTCCTTCCTTTCATCCTTGTAGTCATAGAGTGGAGGACCTCATAAGCCACCAACATGTTATCTGAAATAATTCTCCTAGGCACAAAGGCCCTTTGGTTCAAGGAAGTAAGTTCAGGGAGGACACCTTTCAGCCTTTCAGCCTATTAGCCAGTGTTTTGGACACAATCTTATAAAGGACATTACAAAGGTTGATGGGCCTGTACTCAGCCACCTGATTGGGGTTCTTGACCTTGGGGATAAGTGATATGAAAGTGTCATTAACTTCTTTAAGAGACCCTCCATGATTAAGAATGTGTAACACAAAACTGCATACCTCCCCACCCACAACCTCCCAATGTTTTTGATAAAACTGAGCTAGAAAGCCATCAGGGCTAGGTGAGCCAAGGGGATTCATATGAAAAACAAAAATTTGTACTTCCTTAGCAGTGAACAGCTTAATAAGGCTTGTGGACATCTCAACAGAAATTTTTGGACTCAAGGCATTTAAACAAACCTCAATATTAGTAGGCAATGAAGTAGTGAAGAGTGGAGAAAGAACCTGTAAACACAGCTCCAATATCAACCTGCTCAGAAAACACCCTTCCCTTTGTGTCTACAATGGACTTAATGGCATTAGCTTTCCTCCTTTGACTTGCATGCATATGAAAATACTGAGTATTTTTGTCTCCATTTTTAATCCAATGCTGTTTAGCTCACTGCCTCCATTTCATTTTTGTTTCTGCTAGTGACATTTCCACTTCTCTTTGTAGTTTCTGCATATGTATCATGTGAGAACCATCACCAGTGTTTTGCAGGTGGCTAATACTAGCGAAAGCTTGATCGATACCCTTTTGCTCATGCTGTGTATGTTTATGTTTCCATTATATTAACCCCATTTGACAGTGTTCAAGATTGGTTTTCAAAATAGATGCCATTGTGTCTCCCTTTGTCACCTTGTTCCATGCCTCCTCCACAATGCCAGCACATTCCTCCTTTAATTCCCAAGCAACTTCATACCTGAAAATCCTGTTTTTCCTTCCCCTACCATACTCAAGATGATGCATGCTAATATGGAGAGGGGAGTGCTTAGATTTTACTGCTACCATGGCATTACAAAAAGCAGATTTGAAAATATCCTTCCACTCCTAGTTAGCCATTGCTTTTTCAATTTTCTCCTTAGTGAATCCTTACCCCTTCTATTATTTGACCAAGTGAACTTCTACCCTTGGGAATGAATGTCATGGAGATCACAAATCTCAAGAGCCTACCTAAAATTTTCAATTTGCTTATAAGGTCTACTAGCACCACCCATCTTTTCCCTCTGATGTAGGATTTCATTGAAATCACCTGCACACAGCCAAGCTATTGGAGATGAGGGTTTGAGCAACTTGAGAAGCTGCCAACTATTGTTTCTTTTCATTGTATCTAGGTGGCCATAGAACCTAGTGAATTGCCAAGCAGGTTTGTGTCCACCTTCATGGACAATTGCACTGATATGCCATCGGGTATAGCTGATAACTTCAACACTCCAGCCTTCTTTCCAAAGCACTGCAATCCCTCTAGTTAATCCCACACTATCCACAACAAAGCAATTATCAAATTTCAGGTGTTGTCTTAACACATCCATTCAGGTATTATTGCACTTAGTTTCCAACAGGAGGACTAAGTGGGGATACTTTTTCTTAGTCAAGTTCCTAAGGATTCGAATTGTTCGAGGGTTCCCAAGCCCTCAACAATTCCATATTAGGAGACTCATTGATTTCGACAGTGCTGGAAACCAGCCACTGCCAAAGAGTTTTGGTTCTCATCTCCTCCTTCACAATTCCTATACTTCTTTGGGTTAGGAGCACCCCCCTTGTCCTCACTAGTGCCTCCCCTTTTTCTCCCCACTTTTGCCTGAGAATTAGTAATATCAGTTAGCCTCCCACCTGAGATAATCTTGCCTCTTGCATTTCTCTCCCATGTACTAGTTTTAACACGCCCCTCCTTCATATCAAGATTGTTGCCAAATCTTGTGCTAGGAGGACAAGACCCAGGGGCATCACAGGGAACTCACACCCCATATTGGTATTTGGCCTACCCTCACAAATAGACACCTTAACATGATAAATAGTTTTTTGAGCCGCATCAGGTAGTGCAGTTAATTCTTGGTGAGAAGAATTTTCCAAGTTTGCCAGGATTGGATCAAAGTCCATCTGGCAGTCAGGCACTCTAATCTCAGTCATAACAGATCACATAAAGATGGTTTTACCTCATTAATGTTCACAACCTTCTTTGTACCTGAGTACTGACTTACATAAATTTTCTTATGGGATAAAAAAGGACTGGGGGGGGGGGG
>QEOT01009146.1:0-24826 GCA_003123785.1 Pterocarya stenoptera
CGAGTTAATGATAGTGATAGTACTTTCAATCATTTGGGCAGGGGGCAATGCTTGATCTAGAAAAATAGCCCTTTGTTCATTTGTCTCTTCGGGTTTTTTTTTTTTTAACTTGTTTGATAAATAATTTTTTCACAACTTATTTTTACATAACAGTAGCATTTTCAGGTCTTGAGAGTCTTTTGGGCCTTTCAGTAATTTTTGGTGCATAGGCCGTGATTTCTGAGCTTAACAGGCCCAGAAATCATATATCACATGTATGGAACAGGCAGTGATTTATAATCTAAATATATTTTATAAAATGTATGAGCTTAAATGGCCTAGCAATTGTCTTTGAAAAAACCTTGATTAAATCTGTAATTGTGAATTAGGCTTAACGGGCCCAACAATTGGGTACCATATATCACTTTAATGGCCCCACTTACAAAACCCTAAAAAAAACAGCCCAACTTACCAGGCCCAGGAAAATGCAAGGCCTACCTGCCCACCTATATGGCAGGTGGGGGCAAACCCAGGGGGGTAGGGGCAGGACTGAGAGTGGACTCTAAAATAGCCCTCCTGCATAGGGTGGGGTGAGGCCAGGGGCAATGCAAACCCCGCCCATATAGGTCGGATAGTAGCCCTAAATTTATAAGTGAGCAGATTCCACCATGTATGACGACCATAACCATCAAACGGTCAAAATTAAATTAATGGAGAGATGCATTTCTGAACTTGTATACATTTAAAAGAAAAAAGGGGCCATCCTTCTAAACCAACAAAATATAATCAAATTTAAGGTAAGCGCGAAAACTAGTAAGAATTGTTGGGTAGGAGAAATGATATTGACCATCCTACATGTATTAACTTGATTCCTCACTCTCCTCTATTGTTATTTATTTTTTATTTAATTTTGTGTGAGTGGTAGCTTAAGCTCAGTTTTTCCTTTTAAAACCCCACGCCATTCATGACCTGAAAAGGATTTCAGGTTGAGCGTCGACAATGCAACTGCAGGTTGAACCAGCTCATCCCATGGAATTAGGCCGATGTCTAAAACCAGACCAAGTCAAGCAACAAACAAACACGTCACCAGACAGTCAACTAGTCAAAGCAGGCATTTCCTAAACAATTCAAGGGGGAGATCTGGACCAGGAAGTGGACTGGAAGATAAGCAGTCCAAGTGCCCAGGAGCCCATAGCTTTAGTGCTTGGTTTCAAGAAGGCATATTTCTCTCTAGCCACACAAAGGCCATGACATCATATATTACTTTGGCCCATTTAGTTCTTAGTGTCACAAGTACTTTGACTTTAAAAAAAAAAAAAAAAAACTAAGAGGACTTAACAAAATCAGTTTCCATCCTTGTCAAAATGCACCATATACCCAGTATCATAACATGTGTGGCTATCAACAACTGGCCTCCTTTTATATTTTATAACTATTGTAACAATGGCAAAGTAAGGCAATCACGGAGAAGTTACCTTAGATATATGGGTACCAAGGCTCCTGTGTACACCACAGCATTTCAAGCATATAAAAACTCCAATATTTGCTGACCTGACAATGCATTTATCAACAAATACCTCAAAATCATAAAGGAATATGACTAAGCAAATAGCATGTGTTTCATGATTTTTATTCATTCTCACAACTTCATGCATAGAATGTCAAGTAAAAGCTCCCATACAAGATCGTCATCTTCTGATTTTTGTTCTCAAGCACGAAATATAAATTGTCACAATACACAATCGCACACAACATATCTAGTTAACAAACTAAAGGTGTCAAGATGTTGAAGCTTACGCCCATTTAGGATCTGGGGCACCACAATCAGCACAAAAGCGATTATCTTTTTGAAGCAATAAATCTTTGAGTCTTCTTTTACCTGTACAAGAAAATGCACATCGATCAATAAGATGAACAATAAATCTCATTGCTACATAATACCAAAAATACAAGAAAGAAGGGACTCATAAAAAGCCCTGGAAAACCTGATTGAAAATATTTCATCAATCAAGACACAAATGCTAATATCTAAGCTTCATATGGAACAAAGAGGAGCGTCTAGCCTACATGTTTACTACATGCAGTTTATTGACTACAGATTAAACCCAGAATAGTCTAGGAAATATAAACCATATAATTTCTCAGGAGTTAAGTTTTGACATGAGAACAGAAGATGGAATAAAAAGTTGTTTTGAACAAAAATGATAGATTAGGGGTGAAGACAAAGAAAAAACATTTTTTTTTTTTATAGGTAATCAAAGATAATATATTCATAGAAATAGGCGAAGCCCAGGTACACAGGAAGTATACATGAAAAAAGCCTAACTAGGGGTTACAATAGAAAGAAGGAGATGATGGACACTACGTCCGTTACAAACTATAGCCCCCGCCCATAGAAGTAATGTCTTAAGAAAGAATTTTTTAAGCTCGTCCATTGTTCTCTCTTGATCATCAAAACATCTAGCATTTCTCTCCCTCCAAATACACCAACACATACATATTGGTACCAATCTCCAAATAGCCGCTACCTGAGAATTTCCGTGTAGTCCTTGCCAGCTTACGAGGAAATCCACCAAACGACAAGGCATAACCCAAGACAATCCGACTCTTAAGAAAAAATCATCCCATATAGCCTTGGCCACCTCACAGTGTAAAAGCAGATGATCAACTGACTCCCCATGCTTCTTACACATACAACACCAATCTAGGACAATAACCCGTCGTTTCCTCAGATTATCAATGGTAAGAATCTTGTTCAAAGATGCTGTCCAGACAAAGAAAGCGGCTTTTGAAGGAGCTTTCGTCTTCCATATGCTCTTCCAAGGGAACATAGACAAACCGGAGTTTGTGAGCTTTTGATAAAAAGAACTGACCGAGAAGATACCTTTCTTAGAATGATTCCAAAGCAACTTGTCTCCTAAGCCCCCTAGGATACTTGCAGAATATAATACAGCAAAGAACTCCGTAATCGACTCCAACTCCCAATCATGGGCTGCCCTAATGAAATCAATATTCCATTGAGGGGTACCATTTGCTGTAGAAAGAAGATCGGCAACCGATGCCTCCTTTACTCTTGCAAGCGCAAAGATGTCAGGGAAGGTATCTCGTAGGCAATGGTTACCACACCATGTATCAAACCAAAATCGGACACGCGAGCCATCGCCTGCAACAAAATGTTCATGACCTCAGAAGGTCCCCAAAAGGCTCCTAATGTTTTTCCACAAACCCACTCCATGAGTGCCTCGTACCTCGTTCGAGCACCAACCTCCCCAAGCTTCCCCAAACCGAGAATCGATAACAAACCTCCAAAAAGCCTCCCTTTCATTTTGGTATCTCCACAACCACTTACCTAAAAGAGCTTGATTGAATTTCAACAAGTGGCGAATCCCCAAACCTCCCCCAGATATTGGGGAACAGACTATAGACCAATTAACCAGGTGGAATTTGAACTCATCCCCCAAACCACTCCATAAGAAATCCCTTTGTAGCTTCTCAATGCGGTTAGCCACCTTTGTAGGAAGCGGGAGATACAAAATTCTACCGTGGCCTGAGACATTTCTGCCATTTCTGCCTATTTCCCCCCAAAACCACATCTATCAAGTAGGTAGAGAAGGAACTTCCAGTTGACATGATCATAAGCTTTCTCCATGTCTAACTTGCAAAGAAGCCCAGGTTCTCTAGATTTTAAACGGCCATCCAGTACTTCATTTGCGATAAGAACTGAGTCAAGGATTTGTCTACCTTTGACAAAAGCATTTTGCGGCTTCGAGATAAGTTTTTCCACCACCGAGCTTAGTCTATTTGCTAATACTTTGGAAAGAATCTTGTACATCCCATTCACAAGACTAATGGGGCGATAATCCTTCACATCTCTAGACCCCACCTTTTTAGGAATAAGAGCTAAAAATGTGGCATTGAGACTCTTTTCAAATCTAGCATTAGAATGAAATTCCAGAAAGACTTGCATAATATCTTCCTTGACCACCTCCCAACAATCTTGAAAGAAGCCCAGGGTAAAACCATCCGGACCGGGAGCCTTATCACTTGTCATCCCTCTGATAACATTGCCCACTTCCTCTTCTGTAAATGGCCTTTCTAACCACCGTGCACACTGCTGGTCTAATGTGGAAAAAGACAAGTCATCCACTGTCGGTCTCCAATTATGCTCTTCAGATAACAAATGTTGATAGTATTGTTCAATGTGGTTTTTGATGACCACCTGATCTGAAGAAACTGCCCCATCTACTATCAGTGAATCGATGGCATTGTTCCTTCTGTGAGAGTTAGCCATCCTATGGAAGAATTTCGTACATTTGTCCCCCTCCTTGAGCCAGAGTACCCTTGATTTCTGTCTCCATGAAATCTCCTCCATCAAAGTAACCTTTTCAAGATCAGCAATTACTTGACTCTTACGGATTTTGTCAGGTTCAGAAAGGGTTCTGGCCTCCTCCTCACCTTCCAGGCCCTGTAGTTCCTCCAAAAGGGAGCGCTTCTGCTGAAAAACATTGCCAAAAACTTGTTCATTCCACTGCTTCAGGTCCTGCTTCAGGGCTTTCAACTTTTTAGCCATAATGAAGCTAGGAGAGCCTTGAAAACTATAGGAAGACCACCATTGCCTGACCCTGTCTACAAAACCGTCAGTTTTAAGCCACATATTCTCAAATTTAAAATACCTTGTACCCCCCTGGATGCCTCCACAATCTAAAATGATGGGAAAGTGATCAGAGCATAAACAGGGTAATCTTCTTTGAGCCACATCAGGGAAGTGTGACTCCCAATCAGGTGTTAGTAAAAATCTATCAATCCTCGACCATGAAGGGCAATCACGGTTGTTGGACCAGGTAAAAGTGCCTCCCGATAATGGAATGTCCATGAGCTCCTGTTCTGAAATGAAATCAGAGAAATCTCTCATAGCTGAAGTGATACGAGAAGTTCCCGACCTTTCACTTGGAAATCAAGAAGTATTAAAATCCCCCCCTATGCAACTCGGTAAACCCCACCAACTAATGACTCCCGCTAGTTCTTCCCACAAAAATATTCTCTCTGAATTAAAGTTTAGACCATAAACCCCAGCGAAAGCCCATTTGAAGCCATCTTCTAGATTAACAAAAGAGCATGTAACGGAGAAATCACCCACACACTCCTCCACCCTTTCTACCACCCTTGTGTCGAACATAATTAGAACTCCCCCGGAAGCTCCTTTAGATGGTAGGTAAGACCACCCAACATGTTGTCCTCTCCACAAGCTGCGAACTATTTGTCTTGAAATAGCTTCCAACTTAGTCTCTTGCAAGCATATGATGTCCCCTTTCCATTGACGAAGTAAATTTCTGACTTGAAGCAGCTTATTAGGATCATGCAGCCCCCTCACATTCCATGAAATAATTTTTGGCTTCATGGGACAACTATTTTACCCCTCCCCTTACTACGCTCCCGAGTAGAGCTCTTCTCACCTCCATCCTCTTTCATATCCCAATCTAGCCTTCTGAGTTCTCTCTCCCTTTTTTTAGCCAAAGCCAAAGCCAAGGATTGATCGGACTTGGCTTGGGCATTCACAGCCTCTACAGCTGTAAGTAAGGCCATAAATTCAGCTTCAAAATCCCCATAAGAAATTCCTACCATATGCTTGATGTCCATCGCCCTCCGGATAACCCAATCTGACACATTGGGATGGAAAGAGTATAGTGGGGTAGGTTCATCCTCCCCATCCCTGTTAGCTGTAAACAGAACCATAGAGCCAGAATTTACGACAACACTGGACTCTTCTACCATCTCCGACACATGGGCTACTGCCACCTGATCCGACACATGGGCTACTGCCTTCACAGCCAAGGGAACAGGGATAAACCCAGGAAGAGCCGGCGGCACAGTCTGTACCACTACTCTACCCGACAGCTCAGCTACGTCGATAGACTTCACCAACGCCGATAATGACTTCGCCACCAGAGAATCAGGCTCAGACCTTGCCGGCAATGAAGTCTGTGCCACCACTAAAGGTGGCAGCCCAACCAAGCTCACCCCGTGCTCCAACGAAGCTTGCGCAAGACCAGTGGCTTCATCGGGGACATCCGTAGCTAGGGTTACTGTTGTGGCTGCCGATACTTGGGACTCCGACGCAGGGGAAGTCGTCTGGTTCTGATTCAGCGAAGATTCTGGGGACATAAGACTCCCGACACCACTACTCAGGTTCGGTACGTCAGCACTAACGACTCCCGACGCCAACTTCGGCAACCCAGACCTCACCAGCGAACCCACCACCGCCTCCGACGAACTCCCTCCCAACGTCGAAGACCCCTGCCCCACCACCAATGGTTGCGACGACGATGGAGGTTGAGCAACACTGTGAGCAACCTTGCGTTTCCATGCAGGCTTCGAGCGCTGGGCCTGAGAATCAGGCTTTGCCCACGGGATGGGCCGATGGGCCTGCAGAAGAGGCCCACCAGAGACAACAACCTTCCCCTTAAGACTAGGATCAAAATCCGGCCCATTTAAGGAGCCTTCTCCCTAGCCCATCATAAGAATCTTCTCCCTCTGTATTCCTTCCTCAACGCTGCGTTTAAGCACTGACATATTAAGAATTAATCCACCCACTTGCGTCTCCATCTCTACCAAAGCTAGCAACAAATTTTCCATACTTGGCCCCGACAAGTACCTGCTCAGACTTGCTTCTTCACAGGGCCGCGTCTTCACCAGAGAACCTGTCCCCTCTGCAGGTCGAGACAAAACCTCACTGTACGAAGAGAAACCTTCATGCCCCTGCGGCGGAGGAGGAGGAGGTTGCTTTCAAGGTTGGTACCCTCTGTTATTCCTTCCCAACACAGAGGAATTTGCAGAAACAGAAATCTCCTTCAACAACTCACCAAAATTCCTCCACCCCACACCCTTCCTCCCTTCCGGTATCACTAGTAAGCCACGCCGTTTCCCTTGGCCGAACTCTGTTAAGGAGAAAAAACTCCCATAGGAGTTGCGATGCCTCTGAATCACCAACACCTGAGAGCCACTTCTACGCGTCCTAATGAAAACAGAGGGACCCTCAAAACCTGAACCTTCCTCCACCATGCCTGCCAACCATCCCAACGAGCCTTGCTCAATGAAGATGTGGTTCACAGCACAACAACTGCTCTCCGTGACTCTCCACCACCTTGCACTCATCATCTTAAACTCGAAGCATTTTTTATCAATAACAACATTCCTACTCGACCCCATCACAACACAAATACTCTTAAAATCTTAGAATATACTCTTAAGCTTTCCTAAATCTTCCTCAAGGAACTTAAGACAAAGAAAAAACATGAAATGATGAACATAAAAATACCAATCACTCCTATCACTACAAGGCCCCCATTTATCCTTCAGTTTCCTATCAGATGCTAAAACACTACAAGAATAATTCAATAGCATGCAGGTTAGAATTCCCAACTAGGAGCATATACACCCATATGCACAAAATATGTCTGGCAAAGGATGCATTCTAAATGCTACACTCAGAGACCCCTAATGTAGATTCAAGCGCTCTAATTCTTTTACAAGTGGTTCACACTCTTGCTCTTACATATATCTCCCCGCGCGCGCGCACACACACACATATACCTTATAAACCTTATACGTATATCATTGCAGATTGCAATTGGGTACCACTTCAATAATAAAATGGACATACATATAGAGACACAACAATGAAATTCTCACATCCTAATATCATGGTAATGAGATATGAAAGTGCCAATGGTGAAGCATATCTATTTCCAGAAAGTTGGAATGAATTAAAATTTGAACTCAAGAGGAAGGTAAAACCCTGCTGTGGAAAAAAGGGGAAAAAAGAAGGAGAAGAAAACGCAAAATTTACTAAAAAAGATGTTACATACTTACATTGCAACATAAATTCATGGGATCAATAAGTCTAACCAATTACTTAGAGCCAACTCATGATAATATCCCACTACAAAGTATTACAAAGGATACCTGAAGCAGGCCTCCCAAGTTCCAGTTGATGTTTACTCATTCCTCTGCTTATATCTCACTTGCAAAAAATGGGGATAAGGAGACAATAAAAAAGGAAAAGAGCCATCTCAGCAAAACTGTTGCAAAAACCCAACTACTCAAAAACTCATGCAAATTCTCAAGATTAAAACATTTATACATTCAACATATAAATTAGTTCAGACAAAAGAGGATAACAATATTAGAATTTCACAAACCATCAATAAACTCAATTCTAGATCATATATCAAATAAGGGGGGGAAAAGCAAAATATGCTGAATAAACTTGCCAAAAAAAAAACGCAACTAAGCACTTAAGTAGTGAAAATCTACTAAAACTGTATCGGGTTTTTGAGATCATTTGCAGGTATACCCATTTTGGAAACATTCATCTTTACTTCTAATTGAATCAATTATTTCAAAGAATTTATATGTTTCTTTTGCCACTGGCAGAAGAAGAATGTTGAAATCATTCCTTCTGTTAATTTTCATTATTCTTGAAAAAAAAATTAGATTTGTTTTTCAAGATTTTGTGGAAGAGGTAGCATGAACGTTATTTGAATAAGAGATTTTTAGATATGTTGTTATTGAAGTTTGTGAAAGGAGGTAAAATTGATAAATTGTTGGGATAAGAATCTTGTGAGATGCGTTTTCTTTTTAGCTTTTGCGAAAGTTTTTTTGGTTTTTGTACTCTGTAACTGAGATTTTTCTAAAAAAAAAAATTGAAAATTTTCTAAAAGCAAACATCCCTCAGCATCTGAAAACTGAAAAAGGGAAAAATTAAAAACAGAATTTACCGGACCGGACCGGACCAAACACTCAACTCACACACGAGTTGGAAGAAAGTTTTGGCATTGTGTAGTAAAAATGAAGGGAAATCCAGGAAGACTCAACATTCAAATGCATTGCCAAATGCTTCATTTTCTAAGCAGCTGAACGCAACAGAAAAGAAAAAATAAAATTACCAGCATATCAACATATTAAACCCAAATTCAATATCGAAGAAATTATTATAAAATGATCATCGATAAAAGGGTTCATCCATAAACGCTCAAAATGTCAGAAAACTTGGATTTGAGACCGTTTTGAAACTGCCATAAAAATGAAATATGGCTCACATCAGCCATGTCCAAACCGGTATATGAGTGTTATCATTAACAACCAGAAACAAAAAAAAAAAAAGTGATGGAGATTTATGGCATCCTCAATGAAAATTGTGTGATAGAGAAAGAGAGGGATAAAAATTCACCAGAAATATGCAGGAAATGAAAAAGGCCCGCCTCCAAATCCAAAGAGCTCCGGAGGATGGGAGAAAGGGGTGGGGAGGTATTATTGCGATGTTTTGGTTCAGACGCTCTTGATTTGGAAGATGGAAACCCGGTGAATCATCGTTATAAATACACCTATTCACTTCACCTATACATACGCATCAAACAGGGATGCTCCAGTGCCGGATTTCCGGCTATTTTTCATAGCGCTCACGAGTGAAATATCTTTAATAGACACCTTCGTGAGGGGGAATTATTCACTGTTTCAGATTTTTTCAGATTAATATACGGCATGGGACACTTGAGGCAGGGGCGATAGAGTGCAGTGGAGGTCCACTGACAGTAAGGAACTGTACAGTCAAAACATATTACAAATTATTGACATTAAAGACTGTGATCGGAATGACATAAAAATTTTATATTTTATTTGAAAGTTTAAAATATTATGTTTTAATATTATTATTATTTTAAAATTTAAAAAAAATGAATTAAGATTTGTAAAAGTTAAATTATTTATTATATTTTGTATGAGGATTTAAAAAATGTATAATAATGAGTTGAAATGAGATAAAAATTTTAAAAAATTTCTCACTCTCAAACTTGCTTGAACTTAATAGAATATTTAGAAGTCTCGTGTGCCTTCTAAAGTAGCTTTATTCATATGGACTGTTACTTTTGGGAAGATTTTGACCACAGACAACTTAAGAAAGAAATAGTGCATTGTGATAAATTGATGTTATATGTGTAAAAAGAATGAAGAATCAGTGGATCACCTCTTATTGCATTGTGAGGTGACAACAGTATTGTGTGATGAAATCTTTAGAAGGGTTAATGTTGCTTGGGTAATGTCATCGAGGGTGGAGGATTTATTGGGCTATTAGAAGAAGATTAAAGGTTGTCCTTAAGTGACGGCAGTGTGAAAAATGTTCTTGCTGTGCATCATGTGATGAATTAGGTAGGAATGAGTATTGTTTTGAAGATAAGGAGTGCACAATGACGGAGTTTCAGAATTTTTTTGTACACATTTTAATGTTTTGGTTTTCAGCTATTGTATTAAATGGGAACAATGCTCATGACTTCTTATCTTTAATCTACCGTTCATAGAATGTATCTAAGTATTCTTTTGTATACCTCATGTGTACACGGATTATGTAAAAAGAGGCTCAAGCCATCTAGGCCTATACATCAGAAGAATTAGTCAATGATATAATTGAAATGTTATTGTAACAATTATAAAGAGTAAAGACTTCTTATTTTCAAATAATATGAGATCTTATACATCACATATCCTTATCAATCAATATGTAGGATTGGATTCCAAATCCGATGAAGTCAAAAAGTCCAAATCCGAGCTCTAACTTCTACAAAAATCGGAGTTGAAGTTAGGCTGTGACTCCAAATGCAATCAGCAGTGGACTCTGATCGGAGTTGGAGCGTTGGAGAGACAGAGAGACAGAGAGGGAGTAACACAGAGAGCTCCACTTCAATCGTGGCGGTTCTTCATCGTCCGTCTCAACTGCTCCAATACCGAATCTCCTCTCATTTCCTTTTCTACTTTTGTCGAGTGATCTTCCAAAAACTAGTTTTTATATGCACTGTAGCCTGTACCGTGTCACAATGAAAAAGTTAAGCCATCGTCGATGGAAAGAAAAGAGCGGTCAGGCTAGTACCTCGAAGCTAACACTGGCCATAAGGCTATAAAACTAGACATGTACACGCCTACACGATACACCCACCCCCATAACCAAAAATAAATAAATAAATAAGAAATGAAAACGACGTTCAAATCACCAAAAAGCACATGATATAAAGTTGTTAAGAAGGAACACAATTTACGTTGGTTCCGAACTTCGTATAAAAAGCAACCTCGTAAAAAGCAATTAGAAAAAACACGGTTGTCAAGAGGCTGCTTTTTATTTGAAATGTATTGCAATTAAAAAGCAACCTCCTAAGTTGTAATGAGCTAATAAAATAAAAAATAGTAATCAATACAATATATTTTACAATATATTTAATAATATCTTTTATAAAATAAAGATATTTTTATAAAATAATATTAATTTTATAAAATATTTTATAAACACCTCTCCTTTTAAAATATTAATGTGTAAAATTTTGTAAAAATGATGTGTTTATTATTTTTTATAAAAAATACGAACTTTCCTTTCTTTGTCAGGAGAACGGTAAAAAAGTAACCTGACAAATAAATGAAAGTTCTGAACAAGAAGATAGTAGAGATAGTGAACAAGTAGTAGAGATAGTAGAATTCGGAATTCGGAGCCGATATCAACTTCGATTTCGACTCCGACTCAGATAATATTTTTCAAAGAAATTCTGACTCCAAATTTCGATTAGTCTGACTCCGTTAGAGTTGGAATCGTAGCGGCTGTTGGCCGGAGTTGGAGCTGGAGGACATTTTGCCCAACCCTATCAATATGGGATATTAAAATCTCCCACCCACCCCCCCTAAAATCTCCAAAAACCCCGTCAAGCCTATTCTTTATAAGTGGCACAGCTCAAGTTTCACATTTCTGGTTATGATAAGTTTTGATGCTATTTATAACGCTCAAATGGAAGCCCAAGCTACTCTGGGTCTATACTTTAAAAGGACTAGTCAATGATATAATTAGAGCTTCATTAGAATTATTATAAAAAGTAAGAACTAAAAAGTAAGAACTTTTCCTTTTCAAGCAATGTAGGATCCCATACATCACCTGCCCTTATCATTTATCAATTAATTTGGGGTATCACACTCTTGGTCTCAAGAATACACGCATAGGGTGAGCACTTTGCCTTTCAATGATGCTTGCCAGGTGGCAAACACTTTGCACTCCCCGATGCTCGTCTGGGAGCGTGAACTCTTGCTCTCCACCATGCTCGCATTATCACAAGCACTTTTGCACTCCGTGGTGCTCACCTGGAGTCGAGCACTTTGTCTTTCCAATATGGCGAGCACTTTTGCTTTCCATGTTGATTACATTGACGTGTGCACTTGTCCATTCAGTGATGTTCCCTTTGGGGTTAGCTCCTTGCCTTTTTAGTGGGTAAACTGAATTTAAAAATAAAAAATAAAAATAGTTGAGCAAGATGAAACCAAGTTGAACATAAGAAGCTTGCTGAGAGACAACAAGCATGCAACAATAGTGACAAAGATGATGTATTGCAAGCTTGCAACAAGGTTGAGGCAAGATAAGGTAGAGACCATGATCGAGTCCATGCAGCTCGTCGGCCTTAGGTCGATGATGCTGAGGTTGAAGAAGGAGAAACAAAGGCAGTGACGAGGTGAACGCAGTGCAGATCGTGATCCAAGATTTCAAAGAGAGAGCTTAAAAGAAGATGGCCTAACCCTCATCCTCTCTTCCTACACAAAAACAAAAATAGAGAAATGGGTTGTAGACAAGAGCTTGAGTTGGGCAGCATTCTTAAAAGCTCACACAAAATTGAGTAGATAAAATATAAGACCAAGCATAAACACGGTTTACTAATGCTAACTCATTCGTCAATACAAGAGAAATGGTGGCCATCTTTTCATAGCATGGAAATTGACAATGCTAACTCATGTGTGAGGTTGATAAACGGAAATCCTTGCCAAGCAAGGAGTTTGACACGAAGGACTTTGGCGTGCAAGGAAGATTCTTGGTATGTGGTTAGACCAAGAGAGATGGGTGCCCTTTTTTTAGGACAAACAAGACATAAAGGGGTTAAGCTTTCTCAGAGTATGGGAACTAACACAAGACAAATCAAGAAAGAAAAAAACCTAATTCATAACATATGCATGACATAAAGCCATATTAGTTAGCATACTACATCAATTTACATCAATTTACAAATTTATTTTTATAAAACCTAATTCAGACATTTCTTAAAAGAAAATTTTTTCAAGATTATGTGAGACTATAACCTCCTTGGAACTGTGCGAGATGGGATAGGACCTGCAATAATGGACAAGACCAGCAAGATTAAGATTATGTTTGGTAGATGAGATGAGAATTTTGTGTTTTGTTTTAAAGTTTAAAATATTATTTTTTAATTTGAAGATTTGAAAAAGTTAAATTAGAATTTGAAAAAGTTGTATTGGGATTTGAAAAAGTTGAATTGTTTATTATATTTTATATAGAAATTTGAAAAAGTTATAATAATAAGATGATATGAGATAAAAATTTTGAATAAGATAAAACATCCAAGCATAACCTAAGAAAAAAAAAAAGGGAAGCCCAGTTTCTCTCAACCCACAAGTTGAAAGGCAATCAAATGATATGGAAGGGCAATTTGGAGCTCTAAATCAACAAGAAGATTGAGGGTTTTCTCGACTTATCAAGTGGCAAGAATTTTCTTTCAACTCTCTCTTTATTTATAGAGAATAGGTTATTTTATTTTTATCAAATTGAGGTGACATTTTTTATAATTATTATGTCATAATTAAAAATGAGAAAAAGTTTACATTTATATTAAACAATAATGTATTAACCTAGAATAATTGTGTAATGATAGAGCAACATCTATACCACAAGAAATTATTTTTTCTCTTTCAGTTCAAATACATTGTCAGAAGCAACAGTTCAAGAAAAATTAAAAAAATAATAATAATATCAAGTTGTGTTAAAAGTCGTGATCTAATTTTTACTCAATTATTTTTCTAATAAAATAGTAGCTAAAGAATTTGCAAACTAATAGCGCCTTTTGTGGGGTTTAAAAATTAATTAATTAATTAAAAAAAGCATGAAAGGATATATACATAAAATAGACCCTACGATGTTTATTCGAACATTTATAGTTGTTTGAATCGATTTTTCTATTAGTATAAATTTTCTAACCAAAAATTCTAAAAAAATAAGTAATTATCAAGTTAATTATACTTTGTCCTTTTGAATTTTCACTCAATTAATCATATGCCTCCAAAACTACCAATTGCATAAAATGGACCCTCGAACTTTCAAAACTTTTCAATCCCCCTTCCGTCTACTAATAGCGTTAAATCTAATGAAAATTCATTGTAAATATGTAATTTTTATCTTATTTATTATCATTGACCATATAAAATATAAAATAATATATGCTATCAATTAATAATAAATCATTAATCATTAAATAATTTTTTATTAATTTATATATGGTTAATAAATATTAAATAATTTCATTGTGTATATAGATTATTCATACTTGCTTGCAATTTAGGTATAAAATAATTTTATATATGGTTAATGATTAATAATTTATTATTAATTGATAACATATATTATTTTATATTTTATATGATCAATGATAATAAATTAGAGAAAAATTATATTTTTGCAATGAATGTTATGCCCATGAGCATCACGTGCAGTGAATTTTCGTTAGATTTAACGCTGCTGGTAGACGGAATGAGGGGATTGAGAAATTTTGAAAGTTCGAAAGTCCACTTTAATACAATTAATAATTTCGAAGGTATATTATATATTGAGTAAAAATTTGAGTGGTAAAATATAATTAACCCATAATTACCCTTATAATAATAATATGAAAGGAAAGCCATAACTTTTTCACTTGCACTTACTTGGTCACGTATTCATGTACTCAAAGGATTAGGGGTAGATGGCTGCAGACCACCCGGGCTGAGATGGCTGGCTGCAGACCACCACATCCACCTTATTGGTGAATTTTTATTCTTTTATTTTTAGCAAATTCAAGCTAGTGTGGGTATGTATATTTCGTTCTCTAATAGGAAGTGAAGTTGATGCTTTAGCTTTTTTATTTGGAAAATGGGGTTACTACCTTTTTACTACTTATTTATTATTCTTTTTATATTTGATTTTTTTTAATTTTTTAATTTTACTTAATGGTTAAGAAAATGACTATTAGTAAAATTATATATTTTTAAAATTTTTTCTTAATGATTAAAGATGTTAAAAAAATATTAGAAAAAAAATTAAAAAATAAATACAATATAAGTAGTAAATGAGTAGTAATGCTATGACTACCCTTTTTATTTCAGAGTGAAAAGGACTTGATTTCCACAAAGTCCTCATTGTGGATAAAATTAAAGAATTAATGGGGACAAATGACTTCAAAAACTCTTTTAAATGAATAAGAGAAACCCCTCTAGGAGATACAGAATTGTTTAAATTTAACTGCTACACAGTGGAAGTTCTCAAGAGGAAGAATTGATGAAAGGCTAGGCTTGGCAATGCCTCATCGATTGTCTTTGGCTTCAAGAGGTCCACGAGTCCATAGAGGTTCTTAACTTCTTTATGGTGATGTTGATTGCTCGATTAGGGGAGCTTTATTGACAGGGGATTTGATACCATAGAACCCCATCACTATCGTTGATGGACAACTCTCTGCCGTATCGTTTGGATATTGAGATGAAAAATTTGTGAATAATAATTTAATAAATTAAATTAAAATATTTTATTAGATTTTGAAAACTAAGAAAAAAGAATTAAATAAAAATATTATAAAGTTAAACTATTGTTAAAATATTATTTTTTTAATTTTATTTTTATTTTTAGTTGAAAAAAAAAATTAATGTTTTGTTTCATAATTTGAAACAGTTGTAATAATTAGATGAAAAAATTGAAAGTCTGAAAATGAAAATGGTGGATTTACTGTTGTGTTCACATTGCTTATATAGACAGCATTAAAAGAGGGAGTGGGGAGGGAGGGATTATGGCAATACTTGAGTAAAAAGATACCTTGAAAAAACTCATGAGATGGTCCAATTTTAAAAGGGATGCTTTCTTTCAGGAAATGGAATTGCAGCCCTTGCACAGAGTTTACAATGTATACAGAGTGCAAACCGCATGAGTACGAACATCCCATACATAGCAAGGATTCACTAAATTCACCAAAACAAGGTAGAATAAAAAAAGAACACCCTGCAAATACCTTCTCAATGCAACTCAACTGTTAATTTAACAAGCTATCCCGTTAAAAAGACCGGGAGGATCCAACTCTGTCCTGCTAGTGTTTTAGATATAGCTATATCTACCAATGCCCAAAATAACTGTACATACCAAGCCTAAAAGCCTACCTAACCCCCCCCCCCACTGCCAAAGCAGACCACCAAAAAAACAGGTCCCATAACATAATGCAGAGCAACAATCTTCACAATTAGATCCCATTGCAATTGCTATAAACACCATCAAGCAATGCAATGGTGGGCTTAGTTGCACTTCCATTTTGGTAAACTTTGAGTTTTGAGGTATCATGCCCAACTCCATTTGGGACATTCCTTTGGCTCCCATATACTTGTAACACATCATCTGTCTCCTCATCAGGCAATGCAATGGTGGGCTTAGTTGCACTTCCATTTTGGTAAACTTTGACTTTTGAGGTATCATTCCCAACTCCATTTGGGACATTCCTTTGGCTCCCATATACTTGTAAGACATCATCTGTCTCATCATCAGGCAATCCAATGGTGGACTTAGTTGCACTTCCATTTTGGTACACTTTGACTTTTGTGGTATCATTCCCAACTCCATTTGGGACTTTCCTTCGGCTCCCATATACTTGTAAGACATCATCTGTCTCCTCATCAGGCAATGCAATGGTGGGCTTAGTTGCACTTCCATTTTGGTACACTTCGACTTTTGTGGTATCATTCTCAACTCCATTTGGGACTTTCCTTCGGCTCCCATATCCTTGTAAGCCACCGTTGGAATCCTCATCAGGCAATGCAATCGTGGGCTTAGTTGCACTTCCATTTTGGTAAACTTTGAGTTTTGAGGTATTATTTCCAACTCTATTTGCGAAATTCCTTTGGCTCCCATATCCTTGTAGGACAGCATCCAATTCCCCGCATGCTGCTGCTATAAGTCCTATATATGAAAGGAGAACGAGGAGATTTGAAAGTTACCTTTTCAGACTTTTGGTGCAAAAAAGGAGAATATGTATTAGCATATCCAAAATTGGGTTAGGTTCATCATTAAGTAATTTAATTAAATAATTAAATGGAAATTAATATCGAGCAGCAGGGAACCCCCCGACAAACCCCAAAACCTCCTTCCACTCCAATTATACAAACTTGAACCCTCCTGGTCACAAAACTTTGATCCGAATTAAAAACCAACAGCCGGAGGACTTCTTTAGCAGAAAAAAGAAATTGCAGCCCCCTTAATTAGTAAATGAATACATGATCATAAGCCAAAGCAGTGTTAAAAGAGAAAAGCAAATGACAATTAGCACAACATTAATATTGATGAATCTCACTTGTTCTCATAAAGAATGATGAAATTATTTTTATGTTCAAACTGATATCAAAAGCCTGCTCTTAACACAAGGATCATCTAGATTTCGCTGAAATTAGTGAAGAATGTGTCCTAAGCTTTATTTATATTTAGATAGTAAATAATATTTCAGGCACAAACCTAAAATATTTGTCAGAATAGCTGTAAATTGGGTTCACAAATTCTATACCCGTTGATCCAAAACATGCTCATCCAATAATACCTTAAAGCAGGCTGGTTAGGCATAAGTTTGGCCATAGTGAAATGATAAGTAGTTTCAAATTCGAGCTATAGTAATATTACCCATTACAAATTGCAGTTCCAAGTATTAATTTTTTTTGTATTGTATTATTGAGGATCTCATTTGTATATGGGGGAGAAGTGAAAACAAGCAGTATATACTTCAAATAGACTAACTCCCGAAATAAAATACTAAACTCAAGTTGTTAATAATGCAATCCTTCAATATAAAGCTGTATAGAGTGGAGCAAGTCCTTCTTCGATCTGGTCCCATATATAGGGTGCTGATATAAGAGTGCTCCCTTAGTCGTAATAATTACAATGCATCTCCTACACTCGCAATCGTTTATGTTTTTTTTTTCGTGGCTAAATGATATTTCCAGTAGTGCACCCAGTATAGACAGATGAGGTGTCAATATAGATACCTAATAAATTAATAATGTGCAAGAGATAGAACTGTCTGATTGCCTGGCAAATTCCACAAAACCAGCTGGTAAACAGGGTTTTGTTTCCTTGTGTTTTGAGATTTGTATTCTATAAACATGCACGTTAAGTATTTTAACCTGTGTATATTTACCACTTACATGAAAATATCAGTAAGATCCAAAAACAGAAAAAGTAGTCGAGTTCCGACAACATGAAGATTCAAATCTATTATTTAATTGTACTCTGGGACGAGAATCTGCTCATTATTAATAAACTGGCCCATATTTGCTGATATCAATACTACTCTGTTGGACACATTTTGGCAAGACTTTCAAATAAATTCCTGTTACATGTGTCCATCAAAGCAAGACGGAGACATCCTCAATTATCAACTTATTTGCTCAAATATGTCCTTATATGCTCCTTTATTACATTCTTTTTCAAACTGAAAGTGGTAACTCATTCAGGATGCAAATACTTTACACAGTGGTTTAGATCAAATGAAATAGATGCTCTGGCAATTGTGCCATGTTTTTATCCTAGGATCTGAACATGATATACAACTGAATTATTGATATACCTTCATAACTTTCAAACTAGGTTTGTAATGTATGAGTCTTTTCTTTTTTAATAAGATAGCAGAGTATCTTTACGTGCCAGAAACTTTGATATATTTGTAAAATGTTCTCATTGTGTAACAATATGTAGAATCATGCAGGTGTTTTGAACGTTTTCCTCTTAAATGCAAAACACATCCATGTTTATGCATTTGGACCACGGAATTTGACAAGGTATACCAGGGTAAGATCAAGCTGAGGCTTTTACTTTGACCAAGCAAACCAGAAAGTATTAGATCATAACATAGCCTTATTGGCCTCAGCAAATTCTATTGTAGCCTAGACACAATCCTAAAGAAATGGACTAGTAGCAACAATAGCAACCATCACAAATCCCAACCAAAAACGGCATGCATGTGATGCAGTGTGTACATGGCAGATGAATAGAACAGTAACTGATTTCGATAAAACATCTACGATTGAACAACAATGAGTGGGTATATCAAAAGAGGCAAGACAGGTACCTAAAAATAAAGGAGAAGGATTTCCTGGTCTTGATTTAAATTCAGGATGAAATTGCACCCCAATGAAGTATGGATGACTAGGTAGCTCGATAATCTGTAACATCAGCATTCCAGATATTAATACAGAGCAACCACTATGTACAGATCACTACAGTCAAAAAGTAAGAGCTCGCTGCTTTGGGGCTGATAAGTATACCTCCATGCGTTGACGAGTTTCATCTTTGCCGGCAAAAGAGAGGCCAGCTTTTTCAAGGCGTGCTACCATATCAGGATTGACCTGCATGATAAAGAATTATCCCCCTGCCAAAGTAGCTTTGATAAAAGAAATTAAACACATGTTGATCACACAGACCTCGTATCTATGCCGATGTCTTTCATCAATGAAGCTTCTACTTCCATATCTAACATGAATGCATAGATGAAAGGTTAGCCAACCTGATACATCTAATCAGCAAACTACTACGCATTCACAATTAATTCAGAACTTATAAATCTATGCATGACATTTACAGCAGAGTTACATAAGTGATAAATTTTGGACACACGAACCACAAATCCAAATTCAGTGACAGCTCCTCTTATTATTTGGAGTTTTTCTCCTTTTTTTTTTTGTGTTATAGCCCTAAAAATAAAATTTTTCTTTGAGTCAAGACCCTACAGTTTGAATATATAAATCTTTTTTTACATAATATATAATCTAAGAAAACAGTTTTGAAAAGAAAAATATTTCATTAACATTTTATTACTAACATCCGTCGGAACACAGAGTCAAATTTATACTAAATTATCTTCTGATTGTCAACTTAGCTCCACAAAGTCTGATTACTTGTTGACTCCCTGTATGCACGTGTAATACCACTTTGAAAAGCAATACTTACAGTCTTGCAGATTTGCAGTCCATAACCTGGAAATATGTCCTCCTTGATCCAAGACGCATGGTGCCCCCCATATGTGTTTTTGAGCCCTGCTTATGGTACATATGTCAGAAATGGACTTCTTTTAAATACATATATCACATGCTTCGTCACTAGTTTAATAGCCAACTTGAAAACTGGAGGGGAAAATGAAGGCTTTTATCCCTCTCTCCCTCTCTCTCTCTCTCTCTCTCTCACACACACACACACACACTTAACATTTTCCCTTCTTAGCTCAATACTAAGAATGGATTGGAAACACAATTTCCATCACCCAATAGAACTCAAAAGGCACAGAATATGACCTCAGGCATAAATATAACGCAGGGATTCCTGGTATCAGGATCGAATTCAGTGCTGTTAGCATCTTTCAGACCAAGAACAGATCGTGCAAACTCAATGACAGCAATTTGCATTCCTAGACAAATGCCAAGAAACGGAACTCTTTTTTCTCGAGCATATTTTGCAGCAAGAATTTTCCCTTGCACTCCTCTGTCACCAAAACCTCCGGGAACAAGAACACCATTCGCACCCTAAAGATGAAGACTAGTCAGAGACCAAATGGAGAAAGTTACCACAACTCAAGAAAGGAGACGCCCAGAACATATTTACATAGCAATATCAGCTGGCAAATCCAAGACCATTGAAAAAAAAACCAACCTCCAACAACTTCCAAGCAGCTTTATAAGCATCTGGATTCTGCAATAAGAATGAAGTTACATGTTTGTAAGATGAGGTATTAATTAACAAAGATATACAATATGAGCATTAAAACTTCTTATTTAACCTCTTTTGCTGTTGGTTCTTCAAGGTGGGAAGCAGGAACCCAATCTACAACGAGTTTCTTTCGATGGAAAACAGAAGCATGCTCAAGAGCCTGTGGACAGATTACATCTATCTTATATAGACGGAAACTATATGCTTATATAGCCACTCAAGTTATACCAATCTGTATGTCATATCTAATGGAAATGAACTTTAATTTTATATATATATACATCATGAGAGAGAGAGAGAGAGAGAGAGAGAGAGAGAGATTATATGCATAATGCATTTTCTTTTCACACAACTCTGTGCAGTGAGATCTTGAAGATTTTAATTCAGATGAGTAGGTAAACCAGCAAAACGAAACGTGTTCTAGCTTCTTCAGTATGAATACAAAGAAAGATAATTAAATTATTTTTGTTTTTAAAAAATTCAGTAGAAACAAGAATAAAACAATCTATTCTGTTGGCAAAGGAGTCAGCTATGTGTCTGGCCTTTTAACCTACTGGAACACATAATGGGTGCTAAAAATGGATCTAAAATTGCCAAGACAACGGACTTAAGAAAAATAGAGCGGCTTGGATGCTGCAGATGATCAGGAATCCTAAGTCCCATGATAAACAAACCACAACAATGCCAGCATAGATTGAAATAATCATCTTATCTACTGTATAAGTCCAAGTTTTGAGGCATATGGTTCGTGTGTTGAAAATTCTTATCATTATTATCTACTAATAAGTATTTATTTAGCAAGATACATAATTAAAAAACTGAGTGGAAGCATGTGTAAGGTGTAGTTAAAATCAAGGGAAACCACATAGAAAATACATGCTACAAATGTGTTTAGCAACATCTCCAATGATTATACCACGAGAGAAAATTAAATTTCCAGCTGAAAATAAAATGATTCCGAGTTAAGAAGTAACAGAAAATTGCACCTTCATTACAGAGAGGTAGGAATCGGAAAGGCCTGTATACTTTCCAACCATGGCAATATGGACCTGTCAATTAGATTGACATATATAAGTAAAGTTCTGACAACAATTAGAAACAAAACTAGATTCTGAATTTCTCAAATTGCTCGGTAGACCCACCGGCTCATGCAACTTGTCACAGATTTCAGCCCTAGAAGTCCATTCCTCAAGTGCAGGCTCTTTTGTTTCACTGCCATAATGGAAATATTGCATAAGGATGCTGAAAACTGAAAATGATTTTATGTGATGCACATGCCTGTAAATTCCAGCTCAAAGTTAACAGAATTATAAAGAGCTGAGATCATCAGACAAACCCCAGCAGGTTCAGCACTTTCAAGATTGCTTCATGGGCCTTCTGATCCTATTTGAGAATAAAGAGCATACCCACACACAATTTGTGAGTAATGGTAATTAAATAGTCATCAGCCACATTCCAAGAATCGCCCAAGAACTACTTACTCTTAAAAGCAAAGGAATGTGCCAGATGTTTGGTACATCATAGAGAGTGATGATGTTTTCTTCCTGTAAAACATGGAGTTTCAATAAAGAGAATCTCGCAAAGCAGGTAAGCTATATGCACATCAAAATTTGGTTCTCGTAAAAGTACCGCAACATGGCAAAACTGACAGAGTTTCACTTTTACATGCTGGTCAAGTGCCTGTCAACACATTAAATTTAATACCTTAAGCAAATCCAATAAAGTAAAAACAAAAGCATAAAGTAAGTGCTTGTGTGTCTGTGTGCGTGCACCTAAGCACAGGCACATGAACAAGAGGAAAACAAAGAGAGAAGGGGAGACCGTTGTACTGCGACAAGCTAAGATATGTGGCGTCAAACCCAGGCCTCTTAGTCCCCGAACACTGTGCTGGGTTGGTTTTGTTTTCTGAACAACAGATTCACCGCATTATTGAATTGTTCTAATATAATGAAAGAGATATGTACATAGATGCTAGAAAAATATTGCATAGAAGATGTGCTGGAATATCTAAGAATTCACCTGTTCACCAACAACATTTAAAATGGGCACAAGGCTGACATGAATCAAACAAAAGTTTCCAGTCCCTAAAATGAGAAGAATTCATGCACACAAAAAAAAAAAATTAATAATAATTATAAGATACAAAAAATAAGGTGTGACACTTGTGTCATATGAAGCTGCATAGACAATGTCCTTACCTACACGGTAAGAGAATTGCCCCAAAGCCTCAATAAATGGCATGGATTCAATATCTCCTGCATCGAGGCAAGTTGTTATAACCCTTGAAAAACATAGAACCCACATGTACTTCCACAAGTCAAGAACATTGTTGTTATACCTATAGTTCCACCCAATTCTATGACACAAACATCAGCTGGACCTGCTTTCCCATCGACTGGTATCATCGACACACGCTCAATCCACTCTTGAATGGCATCTGTGATGTGAGGGACAACCTACCGAACAAAAGAACAGGCTTAGGGCCATACAAATATACCCAATTTAAGAATGATACAATAAAAGAACATGGATTTATAGCAGGGAGAAAAACCTGCACAGTTTTCCCCAGATAATCTCCCCTTCTCTCCTTATCAATAACGGACTGCCATAAAAGAAGAAAAGATAACTATTAGCTTCAGTGACTGGGTTTTAATCAAACATATAATAATCTTCAGCTAGGAAGCATATAATGTACATATGGAAATGTGCCGTTTGACTAACTTGCCTGGTAAATCTTTCCAGTAGTGATATTATTATCACGAGTCAGCTTGATATCGAGGAACCGCTCATAATTTCCAAGGTCCAGGTCCACCTTTGAACACAAAAGAAAGTCGTGTTTCATACTGTTAAGGATAGGTTTGGAAAATACATCTCATACGAAATTACATCTCGTCTTATCTCATCATTATAACTTTTTCAAATCTCCATATAAAATATAATAAACAATTCAACTTTTTCAAATTCCAATACAACTTTTTCAAATTTCAATTCAACTTTTTCAAATCTTAAAACTAAAAAATAATATTTTAAACTTTAAAACAAAACACAAAATTCTCATCTCACCCCCAAACCTATCCAGAACCATGACCACTGATTTACATTTCTGTTCCATTTTTAACATGGGTAGCTTTAAATATTATTTGTGCCAAAGAAATATAATAGCCTAACAGTTGATTGCCCTCATTTTATATGTCATTGCCGTCGGTCAAAAACAGAACAAGAAATTGATCCGATGAAGTGCAGTACGATGTGGACGAACACCCAAATAGCCTACCATGTGCCTGGTTTAACAGCATTAACAACTTCATCATACTATCCGTTTAGACCATAGAGGGGCTAAACGCCGACGAATTTGTAGACCCCGTCAGAGAGTTGAAGCAAGAAGGAAAATAGCGCTTACAAAGCAAATATACAGTAAAATTAGAATATAATGAACACAGCAAAGGGAGTTTTTATACCTCACCGCCATCGTCTAACACGAAAACTTCCCCGTGCTCAAAAGGGGACATTGTTCCAGCATCGGTGTTCAAGTAAGGATCTGAAAAAGGAAGCCAAAGACTATATTAAAACGTTGAATAAAGAAGAAAAAAAAAAGAGCAAAACATGGCATTCATATCAAGAGTTGAGAGAAAAAATATGCCCAAAATTGTGACACAAAACTGATGTATTTGCATGATATTGCCAATTTTAGCTCTGGTTAGAGGAGCCCAGAAAGCAAAACAAGTGAAAATTGAAATGGTATTTTGACATGCTTTTAAGACAGATTTGTGAGTCTCAGATAATATACATTTTAAATTTAGTATCTGCTTCCCAAAGGGAAATAATTTTAAAACTCAGAACATCTGAGAAAGATTTTAAGCACGAAAAATTGAGTTGAATCCAAAAGTTAAAAAAAAAAATTGTGGCGATAAAGCTTCAAGAAGCTATTAGGGAAAAAGAAAAATAGAACTATTTTTTCAAAGGAAAAACAAAAATAGAACGAGAGAGAGAGAGAGAGAGAGAGAGAGAGAG
>QEOT01009146.1:33362-51000 GCA_003123785.1 Pterocarya stenoptera
TTTTTTTTTTTTTTTTTTTTTTTTAATTCTGTAAAATATCTTAACTTAAATTATTTTATTATTATTCATAAATTATTTCACTATTAATTATAAATTTTTCATCTCATGTCATCTTATTTCTGTGACCAAATTTTGCCTAAATATATATTATTTGGATCTCCCAAAATTTATGTTTAAATTTTACTGTTGACAGTAACAGAGAATTGGACGTATAAAGTAGATTTCACAATATTTATTAATACTTTGTGAATCTCTTGAACAATATTAAATCTTTAATAAATATTGTACAACATATTTTATGTGTCTATCATTTTTCCATTTCAATCTTAGAATTTGGGCAACAACGCCATTGGATCTTTGGTATGGTATGTAAACTGTTTACTTTGGAAAGAATATTAGAATCCACAAGTTATTTCAGAAATTCCTTAGAATTTCAAACTTGGGAATTTCAAGCTTAGCAATTTTCAAGTATCTACACGCACTACAAGAAAAGAGAACATTTGTGATCAATTATTTACGACGATAATGACTATTTGCAATGCAAACAGACTCATTTTGACAAAAAATAATCATTTTTACGAAAAATAACTGACAATAAATAAACAGTTTTTCTGTAGTAATGTAACAAGTATAAATTCAATGATCATAGAATATGGAATTTGATTAATTTTGCAAAAATAACATTATCATGTCATCAATCATTCTTTCAAAACTTAATTTCTTACATTATCGTCACCATGCACCACCATGCCCGTCACCGTGATCACCACCTGTACAACCACCAATATATATTTACTTCATTAAATTTATATGTGTAAAAGTCTTTAAATATAATTATTCATATTCAAATAACCGAACTAAATTTGCAAAGGAAAAAAAATGAAATCCTTATCACTGTAGACTCTTCCATTTTGAAAATTGAAACATTTTTTTAAATTTATTTTGTCTTTTAAAATTCTTTGGTTTGAAACGAACTTTGAGAATCTGAAGGAAATATACTTTTATCATAGATCACAAAAGTCTTGGATATTAGGCAATCAGTCCTTTTGCAGTGAGGAAGGAAAGGATATTCTGTAGTCAACATGCACGAGTTCACACGAGGGTGGGGTTTTTCCTCCTTAATTTCCTTATCGCATCTGACACTTCTCCGAAAGTAGTACTCCAAAAGGGAAAAAAATTCAGAAAAATGAGGACACAGAAAGCTCAATATTGAGATATCATAAAGAGTACTCTCAAAAGGATAAACTCACCGAAAGGAAAAGCTTTCATTTGGAGGGGAGGGGGCCAGGAATCCGTATATTTCATCAGGGAATTGCTTCTCCCACAGAAGGTGGTCAGCTATTGCTTTTTCTTTTTCTTTTTTCTTTTTTTTTTAATTTTTTTAATTAATTGTTAAGTAATTATTTGAAAATGAGTTTATATTTTTTTATTTTTTAAAAAAATTTTTAGAAAAAAAGAAGAAAAAAGACAATTTTTTTTTTACCTATTCGGTGGTTGTTTCAGTGGACTCTCTTTGTGAGAGTAGTACCTTCCATTTCATAAACCAGATATTTCCAATTAATAAAGCTGTTTATTTGTTGCATGACTATTTCTTATCAAAATAAATCTAGTTATTCTTATTATAAATAGTTATTTTCGTCGCAAATAACTCATCACAAGTACTTTATTTTTTATAGTAATTCTACATATATATCATGATTAGATCGCATGATCTGTCACATGATGATTATACCAATACCATATTCTTTATCACTATTAAATTAATTAACTATAATGTTTTAAAATAATTAATAAATAATGTCAATAAGATATATAAGAGCGAGATGAAAATATAGCATATATATAATACCAAACAAACAACAGACAAATTATGTCCAAAGGAATATTCAATTAGGATTCAATATTCATGATCTACGTAGGCATATTAATTTGTTGAGGTGGTGATGAATATAGCAAATTAATTAGGAATATTATTGAGTACTTGTTAGTCACTTTTTCTCTTGTAAGATAAAGACCCCTATCTACTTAGTTAGTTCATTTTCCTTTTTATTATATATATTTTATTTTTATTTTTCCTCAAATTTGACCTCCTTAGTCCTACATGGCTAGTCCTAGTAATTATGAACATTGAATATTCATGGTATCTCGGCACCAACCTCATGATTCAGAGGGGCCGCCGGCGGTGATCTCCTTAGCCAACAGCATACAGTTGGTTGGATAAGTGTATATATATAATATCCAACTATATCCAAGAATTTTAGGGTTTGGATGATCATCTCCAATATTTTTTTCACGCAACTTGGCGATTGAGACATGACGTCTGCCAGTCTGCCATGAGTATTACCGATCCCCAATTTACAGTACCTCATCAAAGTTGTTGCATTTTTTATTTATTTATGATTAATTATGTGGATATAAGAGAAAATGGCGACCACCTTAATTTTAGGTCTTTGATCCGGTAGACAAGTTGACGGTTGGGTTATTTTTCAAGAGTATTAGGGGTAGTCGTACACGTTCGCGCGCGATGAAAAAGAAAACATTACCAACCAACAAGAAATTACATGGATTGGGGTAGGTAGGTCAAATAAAGATATAAATCATCATGTGTAAAGATAGAAAAAAATGGCTAAATATTGAAAAATAAACAAAAATATTATTCAAGCACTCGTACGTGGTATGACTCATCGTCTGATTTATCTTCTAAGACTGGCTTGGTTTGAATAGTGAAATTATTTGAGAATGTTTGTAAATAATAATAAAAAAATAAAATAAAATATTAAATAGTAATAAAAAGTAGGTAAAAAATAATGAATAGTAGAAAAAATAAATGAAAAGTAATAATAAAATAAAGAATAGTAATAAGAGTGTTTGAGAATACCTGAGGTACTCTCGAAACCCAAACAAGAGCTAAGACTCAAAGTATGACTCTAAAAGTTACACGTAGTGACGCCTCGACCATCGAGATTCTATAAATATATATATATATATATATATGGAATTAGGTAGGGTTATGTAGAAATTAATTGCGATGATTGAGATATGGAAATGTGAAAAGACTTATATATTATTCCAATTTCCATGAATCATGCACTATGATACGTACGTAACCCGGCCCCACCCACCACCTCTTTTTTCTTGATCTTTCTTGCCACCTCAGCATTTCATGTCACCACATAAGCTGACATCATAACTCAAAAACTTTCTTTGTCCCATTCCCATTTTCTAATTTGGATGCTTTAATTTTGGGTCTTCAACATACTTTACGTTTTGCTCAAAAGTCCCAAGTATAGATAGATATTTGATGATTTAATAGAGACTAATATTATTTGAAGGCATTTAGACTACATACCATGATTCATATAAGATAATTTGATTTGTAAGATTTAAATTTTAAAATTTATATTCAAAATCAGATTATGTAATATGTATAACGTGTTGTGTAAATACATTGAAATTGAATTATTCTTTAATTGAATATTATCTTTGATTTTAAAAATTTCTAGACTTGGAAGTCATGACAATTGAATGACTGATTAGCCTCATCGGCCCCTTTTTCATTCTTGGTTGTTGTAGGACAAAAGACCTATTAGTTTAGTTCCATTTTGGATATATACTCATGAATAGTATTCTATTCATATTTACTATTCATGAGAATCTTCAAAAAGTTCAATGGAGGATTAACTTTGAAATTTAATATATTTTTTTTTAAACGGAGCATAATGCATTCATTAATAATGGACATTACAAAGTTGATTTGAAATAAATAATACAAGCCAATTACAAACGTTGATAGCTTCCCAGTACACTTTCGTGACTGACATAGTCTAGTCCCGACTGCAAATCTCTAAAAACCTAAGTCAAAGAGACAACAAACTCTGTCCATAATAAAAGTAACCATGACCTCTACTCTGACTAAGCGGAGTAGGGTGCAGCAAATCCCACACTCCATCTAAAGCGGAGAGGAGGACACAACTCTTCGAACTAAGGTCCGAAAAGATGATGTTTTTTATTTTTTTATTTTTCTATATAACAAAGGACACTGCATAAATTAAAGATACCTGGGAAACACAGATTACATCTTAGGAAGATCCAGATTCGCATTTTCAACCTTGGAGGAACAAAAAAAAAAAAAATACAAGCTAAGATTGTGATGGCTCGTAAGGGCCACACGCCACCCTGGAGGAATGGCGAACGGTCATGTCTGAAGTAATTGGTGATCCTAGACCCAGAACAGCTGTGCATGGTGCCATAAAAGCACTTTGAGTGGTTGCGTGTGGGTTACATGCGCTCGTGGCCCTTACCTTTAGGCCGTACATGTGGCTCCCGCACAGTTCCGTTCAGCGAATTTTTTTGTCCGTCTGAAAGATCGACGCCTTGGGAAACCCATGGTGGGGTGCGTGATGGTTACCGAATGTCAAAAAGCAGCAGATCGAACTTGCTCCATCCTTAGCCTTGAAAAAACACTTAAAAATAAAATGAAAATGAGGAAATAAAAGATGAGAGGGAGGGAGGAGCCGAAGCTCCTCCCCATTCAATTTCAGATCTTTGGAGCTTTCTAGAGAGAAGTGAGAGCTTCTCTCTCTATATTGCTAGGACTGACCTCTCTCAATATATATATACCATAGGATTATATGCCATAGGAATAGTATTAAAAAAATTATGATCTAGAATCAACCAATGAATTTGCTACATGTAAGTAGTAACCACCGTAAATTTTATAAGATTTTAAAAATAAAATAAAAAAATCTAAAGCAAACTACTGATATATCAAAATGAATAATGTTACATACAAGTCTTAAATAAATAAATTTTATACAAATTTTTTGTAAAAAAGTGAGTTTCACAAATATAGAATGATTTTTTAAAATTTTTTAAGATGAAATTTACTTTTTTATAAAAATTTATGTAAAATTTTTCTATTTAAAATTTAAAAATCTTTTGTCAAAAAGTAACTGCCCGAATTTGTATTTGACTGTGCTAACTCTCTCCCTTTCTATTATTTTCTATTTTTTAAGGGAAATGACACACTTTCAGCTTATTGTTAGAGCTCCGCTCTTATTTTTTATTTTTTTGTAATTATTTTTTTATTTAATGATTAAAAATATAATTTTTAATAATATTACGATTTTTTATTTTTTTAAAAAATATTTAAAAGTATTAAAAAAAGAATTTGACTAACGAAAGCCCCCAACTCTGCGCTGGGAGCGGTGGCTCAGAGCCATCCTTTTTTTTAATGTTTAATGTTTTGGTTTTGGTCGTAGAGTAGGGCTACTCAACGCAGGAATCGAGGCAGAGGGACGAGGTCACAGTTATTGTCGGTTACGACAGTTTGCCACGTTAGGCACACGTGGTTTCACCCTTTTTGTTGGTTAGGGTGGGGCCCATTCCGACGGTTGAGCGTCGATGCGTACGGCGTCGTCTCCCTACCAATCCCAACTCTGCCGACAACATTACTTTTATTATTTATAATATAATAAGTTTTTTTTTTTTTTAATTTTTATTAAATTAATTATCATATGCTGTAGGTGGCCTCAGGGCTTTTATCATTCGCGAAAGAAATAGCCCTTTCTTATGAACAATTTTTTTTACTAATGTTGGATACAAATTGTGTTAGTTTTGTCCATCTTCTCAAAAAAAAAAAAAAAAAAAACTGCTACCATACTGTCCAGATTTGATTGTTGGGCTTTTTTTTTTAATAAAAATTGTACTTTTTTTCTTTTTAATATTTTTAAAAAAATACTAATATACTAATAATCATTTTCTTAACTATTAAACAATATATATAGAAGAGCAATCAAATTGTGAGGACAAACTCAAGCAACATATTATCATTTTCCTAAAAAAATAGAGTTCATTATTAAAAAAAAAATATATGCAAATTTTTTTTTTAAATGAATGTAAGAGATTTACATATTCTAAAATTATACAAATCGTTTAAAAAAACTATTTTTAATTAATCCCATTAATAAAATAAACTAGAAAATACTTGAGGTTGAACCTTTACTTTCACATGATTGTGTCCTAGTGTTGAGAGCAATGATTTCAGGTGAGATCATGCACTAGCAACAGAAGGAAACTTCCAACCACATTGCTAGTGACAAAAATTTATTTGAATATGAGATCTACAATTTTTTTTTTTCTAAGTAAAGAGGTTTATTTCATTAGAAGAGATAAAATAAGAGGAGGGGGTGGGGTTTCCAACAAATATCCCAGAACAATAACAACAATGTAAAGTGGTGGATAAAAAAGAACAAAAAAATAAATTTTTATGATCAATTTCTTGGTCATCACCCATGTCCTACAAAGAGGATACCGTTTTAAAAGATGAAAATAAACTATTCACAAAGAATTGTGAACAATAGAATCATCGCCGGTAGCAGTGGAACCTCTGTTGAAAGCAGTGAGAGTCGCGAGTGCACTGTTGCTTATTGTCTTGAGAGGATTTTTTGAGAGATCCTCAGTCCCTTCTTCGAGATCACGGTTTAGGAAAATCGATAATATAAGAAAAAAATCGACATCGAGTGAATTGATTTGCTGATCATTTGCATCTGAATATTAGAACTACTAAGTATATATAATATTATAAAGTTCTTACAAAAAGGTAAATGCTCATAAGTCTTAGTTCAATTAAAAAAAAAAAAGTTAATTAAAAAATTATTTTTAAAAGAATACTAACACATCAACATGTAAAATCACTTTTGTAGAATGTCTCTACAAATAATTCTCTTTGGACATATATCGATTCAGGGACGCACATATGTGACAAATATTATTGTAAGATCATATTATAATATGAACTTGAAATATAAGTACAGGAGATAAATTTGAACTTGCATTAATATTCATGAATAAGAGAATTGCTATGTTCATAAAATTACTTTTTTATAAAAATAAAACTTACATACTCTTGATATAATTAATTAAAAGCTGGTCGGCCGGGATATGTTAAATCTAATTTAGTAGAAAACAATTAACAATTTAATGTATTATAAAAAAATTTCATTAATTTCTAGATTTATTATTATAAATATATTTTTAAACTAAATAATTGTTGAGTTTTAATTATGTTGCAAAGAAACATCTCAAATTATTAATGTAAGTTAAATAAGAACTGATAGTTCTAGTCGTGAATATGTAAGTATCCTGAAATCATTTTTAAAAAAAATAAATAAATACCAGAGTCGCATAAAAAAAATTTAATATTTTTTAAAGTAGATTTCATTTTTCTTTAAAAATAATTACGCATATTTATACATTCCACAATTATATATAAATTACAAAAATTAAATATATGCACCGACCGGATCAAATCGAGGAGGCATGCACACAGACAGAGAAACGGGAAAGGATCATGAGGATATCTACGGTGGCCCCGACATGCCACGTTTCACCCCTTGGGAGACAATGTCATTTACCTGTCAATTCGAACAACATATTAATATGACACGTACGTAGTAAGGTCTAAATAATTATAGGAAAATGCCTGGGGCACCATGAATTGGACCCCGAACGAATGGATACTTGTTTTTTTTAATTAGTAGTTAAGAAAGTATTTATTAGTGAATTAGTATTTTATTTAATAAAAATATGTTTAAAAATATTTTTAAAATATGTAAAAAAATTGAAAAAAATCTTTACACTTATCGGTCGAGCTATTGGTACGTACCAGTAATAGGACCCATGATTATAATGTTTCGGACTATTTCAACCTCGTTCTTAATTTAGTTAATTAGAAAATAAAATAGTTTTTATATATACATGACCTCAAGTCACAATTTTATAACTATATCTCTCATTATTTTTAGTTAATTTTAATAGTTATAAGATCGAATTAATTGTAAGTGTAATTGTTTAAAAAACTTGTGATAATTTTCATGAGTAATAATATTATTTTAAGATCTATACATCATATATGTGATATAATTTGATTTAAAAGATAATGTCTAAATTTTAAATCTTACAAATTAAATTTTATTAATTAAGTAATTGTTAACATGGTAACTGCATTGAGTCCTATGAAAAAAACTATAGAATAATCCAAAGCCCAATATATGGTACCTCAATTAATATGATCATCATGATGAGAAATCAAACGGTACTTACGTCACTCTCTTTGAATGCATTGCTTTCTTCAACCAAATTAGAATTAGATTTTGAACACAACCAAAATTATTATTATTATTATTATGAGTAATTCTACATAGAAGCCACTGTAGCGGTGTACTAGTTACACTCACTGCGTGGCTACCGTTAGATTTTTTTTTTCATCTTCTCTGTGTGTGGTCTAAATAATGCCATATCATGTATGTAAAATGACTTCTCTAAACAGTAATTTCTATCTATATTTATTCTATTATTATTGGGTGAACAAGAAATAAAAAGTCTTTAGAAAAGCAAACTAGCTAGGGTTCGCATGCACCCTGCAGAGAATTAAAGGAAAAGTTGGTAATGGAAGATGTGGACAGGTAAAGCAGCAACACATGGGCATGTGATGAGAGGCGCCTTGAAAACTCACTCTTCCTGTACGTACGTCTCTGACAGATATTAATCACACATGCATCCCGACCAGTACTTCCTATAAATTACTCAAACCAATCAAACGTTATAATTAATTTACATCCAACGTCTAACGTCCATGCAAGACTTCTGTAGCTGCTCCCAACTATATATCGATCTCTACAACGACTTAACAAACTTAACTAACTTCTTGAAGAAACAATAACTAATTATTGGGTCAAAGTCTTATTCAAGCTGCAGTAGTACTGAAAATCGACAGAAGCTGCCACCAAATCCTCAACTATTTTAAAGCTCATTGCATTAATGTTAATGGAGGATCATCAGGAGGTAGGGTCGTCGACTAAAGTTTTTTAATTCCATTATTTCCGGATAAATATATATATAAATAAAAAGTTCAAGACTAAAGTTTGTGATCATGAAAAGTTGTTTAATACCATCATATGATAGGATAATGTTCATAATAATAATGAGTAACGTGCCCATGGAAAGTGGCACGAATTGGATTCGTTGAGATTTCTTCGGTTGATTAGTCAACTTCATCACATGATGACCGATCGACTTTGATGACTTCTCCCATCGTGCATGTGCTTCTTTTTCTTCGATCGATTGAGTCTGTCGATGGCTTCTTTTTTTATCTCCAATATTGTAATATTTTAATACCAAAGCTCATGCTCAGATCGAGGCCTATCAGTTTATATACATATATATATATATTTATAGTAGTACTAGGGCATGGTCATGATGTGATTTGTTTCAATCGCGTTTTTCGTGCAGCCAATCACCATTTGGGAAGCTGATAGCGCTTCATGCAACCACCCTAATGAAATTTAGGATCTATTTAAAAACATAATTATTCTTAGATCTTCTCGATTATTATTACAAATAATTCATTATTATGTATAAACTATTTTACTATTATTTACCAAAGCTCATGCTCAGATCGAGGCCGATCAGTATGTGTATATATACATACATACTAGGGAATGATCCCGGAGTGCACCTGACATAATGATTTAAAAAAAAAAAAATCAGTAGCTTATTTATCTGGAAAAAGAAAATACAAGGTTAAAGAAAGATAAAAAATAAGATTAAAAAAAAATCTAAAATTCACCAAAGTATGAGCATTGGTCTGTATCTATATTGGATTATCTATTTACTGTCTATATAATAATAAAATATTATTAATTTCTTATTTAAGAAAAATTGAAATAAAAAGAAACGAAAATGAGTACACTGTCAGAACAAAAAAGACATGAAAAATAAACGTCAATTTATGTGCGCCGTGGGGCTATTAAGGGCTTTTTAATAAAACATGATTCTTCATTAAATTCTACAAAAGAACTACATCTCAAATGGTTAAGAGTCTTAAGGAGTTTTTAGTAAAACATGATCTTTCATTAAATTCTACAAGAGAGCTACACGTCAAATGATTAAAGATTTTAAGGGCCTTTTGGTAAAACATGACTTAATGAAAAAATAACAAAAATTAACAAAAAAATAACAAAAATTACTATTTAGATAGCCACTTATTATAATTGAGTAGATAGTAGTACTAGTGCATGGTCATGATGCAATTTGTTTCAATCGTGTTTTTCGTGCAGCCAATCACCATTTGGGAAGCTGATGGCATTTCATGTAACCACCCTAATGAAATTTAGGTTATGTTTAAAAACATAATTATTTTTAGATATTCTTGATTATTATTTACAAATAATTTATTATTATGCATAAATTATTTTATTATTATTTATTGATGATACAAGATACTCTTTAATTAGAATCCAAACGAAATCTTTGATTCGATCTGTTGTGTATCTCATTGGTCATATAAAAAGAAGCATAAAGTTGAAGCTTTTCCATATATGCATTAATTGTGGGATCAGTTCTTTCTGCATATATAAGTACCCATGCATCCATCTTTTATATGATCTGTTTCTGCAGAAATATTTGTTGATCTGTTTTCTCTCTTTTTTTTTTTTCTTTTTTTTTTTTTCCCCTGGCTGGTTATTATGATCATTTGCCCCTAATAATAGTATCTGAACAATCATGTCTTTTTTGACTTGCACTTGAAGCGAAAGTCGAGGATTATAATCAGAGTACTTGAAAGCTCATGTGCCCTATCATGATAGGGCATAGGGCACATGTGAAAGCTGCAGGCCAAAACATGCCATTGCAGTACGTGTCTGTCATTCGTATATGCATGGAAAGATCCCACAACCCCCCCCCCCCCCCCAAAACAACAACAAAAAAAATCCTTGAAGATCGAGCGAGGTACGTATACAATTAGCATACGCAGAATCGGTTGACCTACACAAAGAAAACGTTGTGGACTATTACAGCTTAATGCTTCTAAAGGGAAATGGACACATGTACATGGATATTTATATATAAAACCAAGTGTTGTTACTTGTTAGGTCAAAAAGTTGAAGGGAAAAACATTTCTTTTGGGGGGTAAGTGGAAACAAAAACAAATAGACAAAAGGAAAATGGAACATGATATATATTATAAGGATGCATGGGCCCCAGATTTATGTACTTTAGATAAGGTTATTTGAACAAGTCATATTGATCTTAGAATTTCCTTGTACGAAGTTTACATTTTCTGTTCACGAGGATGAAACTTATGCGATAAGGAGTGGTGCAGGCTAGGCCGGAAAAGGATTTGCCTCGTCATCGACAACGCATGCACCTTTGAGTTGTTTTCGTTTGAACGTGTACTCTTGCCGTGCTTGACTTGTTTTATTTGTTGGGAGAGGTCGGGTAGAGCTCTCTAGCTCTTTTCTTTCTTTGTTGCATGTACATACATATATATATATAAATGTTTATCCCCATACATACATACATACAGATTAAACCTTGGACGTAGAAATTAAATATGCACGAGAGAGAGAGGGAGAGAGAGAGAGAGAGAGGGAGCATAAAAGGGTGTGAATAATGATATTGGACTTTCTAACCACCATACCTAACCCTATCTCGTGATCATCTGAATATTTTTATTTATTTTTTAATGTTGTGTGGAGGCAGGCCATGTGGGTTTTGATGCTCCATCAGCTTGTTCTTTCTATAACATATATAGATTCAGCTTTGAATTGATCATGAGACGTACGAGGAGTGGATCGAATACAATATAAATGTGAAGATCGATCGATCGATCGAGTAGAGAAATTAGTTAATAAATCGATCTGGCCTTTTTTTAAGCACCGATATATTTGAGGTTGAATTCTGCCGTTTGAAACAGTACGTAGGTAGTGACGTATCATAGTCCACAGGTGCCATGTTTCAAGTGGATATATATATATATACCAATAATTATGGAGTGGAGGAGAACTTACATTTGATTTAGTTTTCCTAACTCTATATTATAATTAAGCTGCCACGCGTACTATATATATATATATATATAATTAATGGTCAATTTAAAATTCTTGCTTTCTTTTTCTACAACCGCCCCCAGAAAAAGACCTCTACTAGTCCGAGCTTAAACTTTAATTTTAGATAAAAACTACCAAAAATAAATGTTTTTTATTCTATATTTTATTATTATTTTCATAAATACGAACAAAATATGTATGTATATTATATATTTGTATGAGATATATAGTGTGGTTAACACTAGAAAATCACTTATTTTTGACCAATTATTTTCAGTAAAAATGATTATTTTTTATCAAAATGAATATATTTTTATTATAAATAGTCGTTATCGTCGCAAATAATCCATCACAAATACTTATTATCTCTCATGATGATATGTAAGTTTTAACTCATGAGTAATTCACGTGAGGCCAGCGAAATCAACGTGTTTCTAGAGCACTTTCTGCCTGATGTTTCTCAAGCAGCCTAGCTAGAAAGAAAAAAGGTTGATAAATTTATTGGCAGACAATATGAACATTCTTTTCTTCTTCTTCTTCTTCTTCTTCTTCTTCTTCCTTTTTTTTTTTTTTTTTTTTNGAGGGGGTTAGCTCACATTGCAACTGATCATGAGAAAGTATCAAAAGGAGGGGAAGGAGAAGGGAGAAAAGGTCATGAATGAAGACATTGCAGAGAATTATTATTCCCGTTTCATATTTTCTTTTTAATTGGATATAATATAAATATATAGAAGATATATATATATATATATTAATATATAAAGAAATTGGATCTGAAAAGCCATGTGATCGAGTAATCATGATATCTGATCGATGGCTTGCCTGGTCAAATGGGTAATCGGCCGACAGAACACGTGGCCATGATTCAGAATAACTGTTGTTTTGTTAATGTCATCTGGGGATGACTCGGCTACTTATGAATTTGTGTCGACTGTGACACAGAAAGATCAGAGATCGATGGATAGACAGTCATGAATGAGTCAATAAAGGCAATGCATGTGACTTACCACTCACGTTAGTTATGGAAGTTGTTTGGTTCAGTAGTGGTAGTTAATGAAAGCTTAGTCTCAAAAGCAATAAATAAATTAAAAAAAATAAATATTTCAAATTTTTATTTATTTTTAATCTCTTCTACATTCTAATTTTATGGTACTTCTTCATTTCCAGTTATCATTCATATCATTTAGATCTCGTTTAGATTATAAAATGAGATGAGATAATTTTAGATGAGTGAATAAAATATTATTAGAATATTATTTTTAATATTATTATTATTTTGAGATTTGAAAAAATTGAATTATTTATTATAATTTGTATAGAAATTTAAAAAAATTATAATGATGAGATGAGATAAGATGATATGAGATGAAATAGTTTCTGTATCCAAAAATAATATTAATACTCAAATATAATATTACGAAATTTAAAACAAGCGTAGGATTCCCATATAATGATTTTATGATAAAAAAAAAGAACTCAAAGATGATGGTTTCTTAAGTAACTATATAATAGAAATTTAGGTAACCTAATATATAGAAATATTATCTTCCTTTATCCATGATCTTTTCCACCTTTCATTTCCATTAATTCTTTCCACTTTATAACCTAATTACAACGTCCATGCAATTACATTCAAAACAAAATAAGAAAAATAAATGAGACCCATTAAATAAAAATCAAGCTTCCAACTTCCAAGTAGTTTAAGTATTTAATATTAGACCATATCCACCTCAAAGATTTCCTTTAATATTTTTATATAAATAAATTAGATAAATATAGATAAATGATATATATATTTATATAAAGATAATTGAGTATAATCACCTAAATCTTGGGACCAAAATAATTACATAAGAACTTCGATGTTGACGCTTCATCTAATTTTCAAAATCTAATTTTCAGTGAAAAATCATCTGATTAATCAGTTTCTAATTTCGAAAATGAATAGACAAGATCAATTGTTGCCATGAATAAATGATTATATATATCTTATCCGTTCACTTTCTAACAGGAGATCACTACCGCACATAGTTTATAGGATTATTCTTACACATGAATGTCTATGGACAAAGAAAAAGTTGTTTCTCTTTACAACAACAGAGAAACAAGAACAAAATGCATGTGAATGGATTCTTGATTTATCGGAAGATCTTATGTTTTCTTATTCGTCTTAAACGTAGAAAACAAGAAACCCTTTTTGTACATGAACATATTAGGAGGCAGCATGCAGCAGGAAACACCAAATCTTCAGTACGTATGTATACATACATACATACATATATATATATTTATTACTCTTTTTCACGCCTTATATATTTTAAATAGACCGATTTTAATAATTATTATGAAGTGATCACAGTATCATATTAGATGATTGTAAAATGGATTAATGTAAAATATCTTTATGCATGTCATCATGATTTTAAATTAAGTACTGGAGGAATCCAAAATCTGGCATGCGAGTTTTCAATATTGCTACTAATAATACTGCATGAAATAATTAATATAAATAATTGGAGTTTTGAAAGTAAAGTAATATTTAATATGCAAATAATAAAACTGCCAATTTCTTATAATATTTAATATCTCTTTACTTATTTCTTTTTCAACAATTAGTATTGAAACCAATTAAATATGAGATCAATACTACGCGCGTAACAACTTTGACTAGTGATTTTCAGAGCTGAAATAAGAGGCTTATGAAATCATGAAAATAAATCATTATGTTAATTGGGTATAAATGTAACAAGTCCCATTGCCCGGCCCATTGATGTATTAAGAGTCCACAACAATGGGAGAAATTTGAGATCAAATACATGCAAGTGGTCTGACATGTTAATTGTGATAAGGCAAAAGACTATTTGACAAAATGGGAGTCAAATCGTATTAATGGGTCTTGTAAAATTATATATATTATACTATATGGGTCAAATTGAACACGACCCATTAAGTTTATTGTGTCAAAATTTCAAATTCTAACACGACCCATTAACATAATGAATTGACACGACATGCCACGACCTGTTTTGATCTGTTAGTGAATACTATGAAATTGGTTAACACGACCTGACTCGACCCATTTGAATCCGTTTATGTAAATGGGTTAAACAGACTTGAAATTAACTCATTTGAATTTATTAAATTTAGCATAATTTTATATAAATGTTAAAATCACAATATCTATAAAAATATAAAACTAACTACAAGTCTAAAATTACAATCCAAACGATAAAAATATTGAAATTAAAATCCCAACAGTTCAAATATGATAAACACACAAATCTAAACAAATTTAGAACTTGAAGAAGGAAGTGTAGCATCCTCATTGCTCTTGTTGTTTTCCAACTCCATTATATCTTCAGCTAACTCGCCCAATTTCATTTATTGTGTTCCTATTAAAAAAAAATGGCATGGCATCATCAAAGTTTTATGTCAAATAAAATTATTGTATTGAAAAATTACAGTCAATTATTTAATAAAATAAAAATAATGTTACCTTCATCGCCATATAAGTAATCTCTCTTTTTTTTTTTAATTTATTTTTTATTTAAAATTAAGAGAAGGTAGTCACATATCCAATAGTGACTCCTGCCCAAGTTTGTTAATGAGCTCTCATTTGTGGCGGAAGAATACCGTGGTAACAATCATAGTACTTGACATTTTACAAAGTAAAAAGTAAAATAATAATAAAAAAACCCCAAGTTCTCAAAAGAACAAAAAATTCTCAAGACTAACCTATAACAAAAAAACCAAAACACAACTTCAAAATATATCAACTGCCTTCAACACTTCCGAATCTGAGGCAACCCACATGAATATGTTCTGATGATTCTTTTCAATAAATGAGGAAGTCTTGTCTGATCTAACCATACATGAGATACGCCACTACTTCCAAGTCGGGCAAAAAAGTCGGCAGCCTTATTTCCTTCCCGATAAATGTGACTAACATGAAAGTTAATCTCCCCAACATTGCTACTATTTCTTCCCAGAAATCCTCTAGGTACCAAAGATTGCACCTTCCATTTCTAATCCAATTCACAACTATTAAAGAGTCCATTTCAATAAAAAGATTATAATACCCCCACCGTTTGCAATGTTTTAGTCCTGTATGAAGAGCCATTACTTCAGCAAGAGTATTGCTACCATACCCAACTGACTCAGAAAAAGCACAAACCACTTTCCCACATTCATCTCTGACCACTCCTCCTACCCCCATCATTCCCGGATTATTAATGCAACTCCCATCCACATTCATTTTGAGCCACCCTGTGAGTGGCTTCAACCATCTAACTACTTTGAAGGCTTCCTTTTTATTTTCAATAATATGAATGTTAAAAGAACTAAGAATGTTAATGCCTCTTTCCACTAGACGAGAAACCTTACTAATTTTAATGCCCACCCAATATATCCAATATTTTATCGATCTCCATAAAACATGAATATTTTCTTTCTTACCTTCCATTCTAGCTTTACATCTCCACTTCCATAAGCACCAGGAAATAATTACAGGTACAAAGCCAATTAGTTTGCCTAGTTGGGATGATTTTGACGCTCGACGGAACCAAGCTTCCATTGTCGCTTTCTAAGACTGGATTGGGATAAACGGAATACCCAAAATGTTGGAACTAAATTTCCAAATAACCGATGCAATGTACCCACTATACAACACATGGTTTAAATCTTCCACGGCACCTTATTGACAACACTCACACTTTGATACTATAAGCACTCCAATCTTTTTTATGCAATCATCAATGCTGAGACAAGAATTCAGGGCCTTCCACATAAACACAAAAATCTTCTTTGGAATTACCGCATTCCATATCCATTCCGTCCATAGACTCTTCTGTCTTCTACCTCGAACAAGTTCCCAAGCACTCCTGGACGTGAAATGGCCATCCTAGTTTCCCAACCATATGAGCTTATCAACACCTAACCAGCGCGTCTTGACTTCATTAACAATCCCTGCAGCTTTTGCAACCCCTACTATCTGTTCCAGTTTAATCAAATCTCAGTTATTGTTTAGCATAACATGACTTACCTTCAAATTGGAATCACCCACAACCAGAAAATGCTCTCTTAAAGGTCCAGAGCTCAACCAATTATCCTTCCAAAAAAAAAAAAAACATTCCCCTCACGGATTAACCACTTAGACTGTCTTAAAAGAAAAGGTACTTCTTTCGCTAAAGATCTCCAGAATCTGGTACCTTTAGCAGCGTTAATGTCCGACGGATGTACACCATGCATATACTTTGCGCAAAAATACTTTTACCAAATAGAATCTGAACATAGGAGGTTCCAAACTAATTTTAGATGTAACGATTTTTGAACCCCACTCAAACTCCTCAAACCAACTCCACTCTCATCCACCGGCTTACAAAGACTTTCCCATTTAATCCATTTCTTTTTTGGACTCCCATTAAACGAACCTCAGAAGAAAGTGCTCAACATCTTGTTAATTTGAACAAATACTGCTTTCGGAACATGCAACACAGACAATAAATGAACTGGCATACTTGACAATACCTGTTTTAGGATAACTAATCTCGCCCCAGTGGATAGAAAATTTGTTTTCCAGCCTTCAATCTTACTACGAATTTTTTGAATAATATCTTGAAAATGTATTAACTTCAACCTACTAGATACTATTGGGATCCTTAAATATTTAAATGGGCATACCCCCTAGGAAAACTGAGTGATGGACAATAGATGCCGCCTTCTAGCATTATTTATATGCTATGAGAAAAAAA
>QEOT01009146.1:58551-91115 GCA_003123785.1 Pterocarya stenoptera
CATATAGTAGAGAAAATTTTCAATAGTTTACTTTGTTTCTAGCGCTAAAAAACTCATTTTATGCTCATCAGATTTTGTGTAAAACGGGAAAAGCTTATGAAAAATTCAGACTGAAACTAAAAATTAAAAAAGAAATTAATTTTGCATAAAAAAGAGCTGTGTCCTTCCATAACTAATACCAAACGCAAATTATCATTACTTTTCTTTTATTAGATAACAAAGATGATCATTTTATTATAATTTTGATCAATATATAGCAGGAAAATTATTGATCATGAAAATTAAGGAAAGATATCGGCAAAATAGGAAATAAATAAAATGGTTTGCAAAACAGCTGGAAGAGTAGCATAGAACAAATTTCAAACCATTGAGTTTAACATTTTGTTTTGTCCACAACAAGCAAAGCCTTCAAGAAGTACAAAAATAAAAATGAATAGAAATTTAGAAATTTAGTATAGATTAAATTCCAATATTAAAACAGTTTTTACTACTAATCAAGCCAATTTTAAATCAAAGCAACGACAGAGAATCAGAGATTGAGTGCTAGGGTTTAGGATGTTACCTTGTTGCTGGAGATCTGAAGAGAAGTGAAGTAGGAGCTGCTACCAAGGAGAGAAGTTTTGAAATAAACAAATTATTTTCTAGGGAACCAAAAAAATTATAAATCTTATAGAGAAATTAAGGAGAAGAGAAGAACGAACTTGCAGTAAGTGGTTGAGCCATGACCCGTGACTTGTGAGACAGGGTTGGGGAGAAGAGAAGAGGTGGGACTGTGAGAATTGGCTTGGGATGCCGTGAGAAGGCTAAGTGGTTGGCGGCTGAACGAGGAGGCTACGACTCGTGAGGGAGGTGCCTCACATGGCGGCGTGGGTTAGGTTTTTTTCAAAATTAGGGGAAGAGTAAAAAGATGAATGTGAGATTGTGAATTTGTGAGGATTCGAAGGAGCGTGAGACTGTTAGTGCAGTGGGAGTTAGGGATTTTTAGTTTTTAGGTATAAGGATAAAAATATAATTTTAATTTTCTTAAAGGGTAATAACGGGTTGACCCATTAGTGACACGTTAAGCAATCGTGTCTTAACGGCTCAACCCGTTTCGACTCGAACCTGTTAAGGCTAAACCGGAGAGCCACATGTTGTTTTACTCTATTGTTAGTTTTTGTCAAAATTAGAATGTCCTTGCAATTGTTATGTTATTTAAGTCTTCGTATATAAATTTATTATTTATTATAAATATTAAAAAAAATATAAATATCTTTGATACTAGTTGCTGTGTTTAATTTGTAAATAGACATTTTTAAAAAAAAATTACTAGCCTGTTTAATGGATAAAAAAATGACTTTGTTTCTTTTTTATTTTGTGTTGAAAAAACTATAGTTGATGAAATGTGTTGGGCACATAAAAGAGTAAAGTTATGAATAATGATATAGAAGATTCATGGATACAATTTATCAAAAAAGAGGATCCTATCATGAAAAAGTTTAAAAAAACTCATTTTTTTTCTTTTGGACTCATTTTGGGCTTTGTCAACAAGAATACAAGTTTTGGCATCTCTGATTTCTTTGTGAATCACATTTCGCATTTTATTTGTAAATATATGCAAAATTTATTTTTGAATTTTGGGTGACATATATTTGGCATTTTGTAGAGCATTTTTTATGATAACTCTATCAACTTGATCATTATAAGTTGCTAGAAGTTTTATCAGTTTAATGAAGTTATCTTGATTTTTTGAGTTAGAATTTTCATCATGAGCTCTAAAGGAATAAGCTTGGAATGTAAACCATCGAACATTATTTATCAAAGTTTTGAGTTGTAATCGATTATTCTCCATCTCTTGTGATACTTGTTTGTCAACTAACTTGTCAACATGCCTTGAATAATTCATTAGATCCTCATAACATTTCATAGCATTTTTATGTGGAGAATTTGGATCTCTCCCCACATGTCTCATTAAAAGACAGTTCATTCTATTATTCACGTTTTTCCAATTATCAAAACCTTTATTAGTAAATGCATCTGATCTTAGATGGCCTATTGATTTCTTAGAAAAAATATAGCATGGAAGACAAAATATAAAATTCTTCGACGGTGAGTACTCTAACCAATTTGAATATCTTTGAAACTAAGAAAATTGAAATCGGCGACGCTGATTGCCTGTTCCTGAAATGGATCTTCCGAAAGTTTAGGTTGATATGGACTAGGTGTAAGATAGGCACGTCATATCTCATCTTGTATGTTTGTAGGAAATGTAATCCTAAATCATGTTCCAAAGAGATATCATCCATCTTTTCAAGTTGGATTCTTGAAGTTTTAGAGGGACACTTATCAGTGTTAGAAGCATCACATTCCATTGTTACCGAGCTCTCTAAACATATATTACTCTCCGAATTATCCATGTCTTTCTTTTTAAAAAAAGAATCAATTGTTCTCGACTTGCTCATATTTTTTTATACCTTAAGAAAAATTTATAGATTAAGAATAAACCTAAAAAGTACCTAATAAGTAATGATATAAAAGTTGTTACATTTTTTTTTTTGTATAGTTAGTATCACTATTAATAAGTGAACAAAAAAAAAAGAAAAAAAAAAGAATGTGAGTCTCTCACAAATAAAACCACCAGAGCACTAAGAAGAGAGCAAGTGAGCGTAAGGCTTGTTTGTAGTGAGTTAAGATGGTTTGTAAATAGTTGTGAGATTGTTGAGTTGAGATGAGATGAGATGGTTTTTAAAATTTTGTGTGCTTAGATTTGGAAGTAAGATGAGACGTTTCTAAATTTTCGAAGATTTGATAGTTATGGATCCCACCAATCATTTTGTAGTATTTGCAATGATTGAGTTTCATTTATAAATATATTTATAAATAAGTAATAGTAATTAATAAATTACCTACCCAAAAACTCTTCAAATCACATAATTAAAATTATTGAATTTTATGAATTTATATTAATCAATTATTTTTGGTATTTACAAAATTTATTGAAGGCCTTAATACTAAGAAATCAAAATTTTTATTTTAATATATCATTATAGAGAGTTGGCCTTGGATGGACTGATCGGCACGTAGGGAAATGTAGGGTTTGTGAACTCTCTGCATAGACGGAGATGAGTGAGGGGAAGGGGTTCGAAAATATAAGGGAGTTTTCTCCTTTCCTAAAAAAGCTACTTTGGTTTTATCTTTCCTCTGAAAAAGCAAGAAAAAATTGGCAGTAAGGTGAAAGTTTGTCATGATGTGAAAACAATATCTTAAACCATCTTTATAATTTCACCTTGACCGTTTGGATATGGGAAGAACTCTTCTTACAGAGTGAGTTGAGATGTTTTTACATTTCAACTTTGTATCTAGATCACACCTAAGTGTCCTGTCACTAGAAAGAGAATCGAAGACCCGAGGGATTTCTCATTTGAGACTTGTTGAACATAAGTAATAAGAGGTCTAGGTTATCTAGGAATCATAGAACTGTTTACAGAGCTTATGGTGGGGTACTATCTAGAGGTGCTGTCAAAGAAAGGAACATTTGAGCCTTTTTGGTTGAAGAACAAAAGATTGTGAAGAAGGTCTTGAAGATTCAGAAGGCGAAGGAAAAGTAAGTCTTAAAAGTTGAAGATATATGTAATGCCAGTCCTCGTGTGGGATTTTAATAAATGGTTTTAGAAAATTAGATTGGAATTACTGAACATTTTAAAACTATTTTCTTTCCTTCCTAGGATATCAAAGATTATATGTTTAAAATTAAAACATGCTTTGTATATTAAAAGATAGCTTACAACGAAAATCATTAAATTAAATTAAAAAGACCTTTTACAAAAATTTACTTTTATACATTACATAAATGTGCCTAGGCTTCTGTTACTCTTCTCTTGGGCCATGTTTGTCCTGACAGTTCTTCCTCATTTTGTTCTTGGGAGGGGAAGGGACATGCATAAAAACAAATTGAGTCAAATACTCAGTAATCATTAATTCATATTGTAAAAATATACTAACGTAAGTTTTCATTAATGCATTTGACATTCATTTACATGCTTCACATAAATCATTCATTTCCTTTGAAAACATTACAAGATGAGGTTTTTCCTTAAAAATATTTTCCACACCTTGTTACATTCATTCATAAACAAACTAAATCATTGATACATTTAATTACTTTTTTCACTTTTACTTTGGCTAGTGCACACTGTTACCCACCGTGTATTGGGGTCAGCTGTCTTTTAGACCCATATTCCACCTGTGGCCATAGGTTGGGAATCCTATTCAATCAGGGAGTAACACTGGGTGCACTACTAGTAGTACTTACCTGGTATTGCAATCTACCCAGTCCATTAGTACCATCATTCATTCATTCAGTCATGCCCGTTATGTACCTTCATACATTAAAACATTCATTCATTTACTTTCTTTTCATTTCTTTCATTCATCAGTCCATTTCATTTCATAAACATTATTTCAAAGCATATACATAAATATCATCAGTAAATATAATTTCATAGCATCCCTTAAACATTTCTTTCATAACATCATTTAAATTTCATTTCATAGCCTCATTTAAATATCATGGCATAGCGTCATTTAAATATACTTTCATCACATCATTTAAACATCATTTATTAGCATCAAACATAAATCTCAACAATTCATTTCATGAAAAATAATGACAATAGCTACTACATATAACATCCATTCACATGCATACAACTATTATTTTGAGTACATAAATAGGAGATATGAAAGAAGACATTTACATACATATACTTTTAAACATTAATACTTAACATGCTTTCATAAAACATCATTCATTTCATAAAGCATTATAAAAAGAAACATTTCTTTTTCTTTTTTATATCATTAGAAAACTCTAAAAGAGTATGAACATAATACTTACCTGAACTTCATGCTAGGATTGAGCTCCGACTCCGATGGAGTTGGAGTAGACGATTCCGACCTTTGACTTGGAGGAAAATTGTCTCTCCGACTCCGACTCCTAGAACTCCTAATGGAGGTCAGAGCTTTGAACGAAGGTCGGAGCTCCTGCCCTTTTTTGGCTAACTCAAGGCCCTTTTTTCGACTTCTGGGCTCACCAAAGCCCAATTTTGAATCTGTAAAAAGAAAATACTAAAAGAATAATAAAAAAACTTAAATACAATAGTTCAAAAACTAAATAACATATAGCCATAAGTTACAACAATCCCATTTATTACAACACTGAACACTGACTTAGAGATAACTACATAAACACTAAACAGTAAACAGTTAACAATGTGTGCACTTATGCAGCAAGGATTTCACTCAATAGTCATACTTGAAATGAAGATAGAAAGTCGCAATCAATACAAGAAAAAAAAAACTGATAATAAAAAATTGAACACAGTAAAAGTAGAATTTGATTCTCACCAATAAAGGGGGTTCTCCATAATCCATACTCATAGTCCCTCAACTCTCAAGGGGCGTCTATCTCAAACTTTTAGTGATCGTCAATTATGTTAGGGTTCACAATTAGTTCTATAAATCATAGAATAGTTGAAGTTAAATAAATGGAACATTAAAAATAATTAAATAATAATTTAAAAGCATATAAAGTTACCCGATTCAAGCCTCCACAGTTGACGGTGACAATGAATTCCAATAAACATCCAACACGTGACCTCCAGTGCTAAACATCGACTCTAGGGCAACCGTAATGATAGGAATGGCTATTACATTTCGGGCTATACGGGAAATGACTAGATACTTGGTGGAATTAACATTCTACCAAGTTAATTACTGAAATACATCATTAGGTGCCTCGACAGCTTCCATAAAATATCGTTCAACCTTAGACGTACACTACATAATATTCCTTGTTGCAATGAGTTGGTGATACTTTTGCATAATAAGATGGCATGTACCCTCTCCAGATGGGTCATGATCATCTAAGGAATATGTCGACCTTATCGGCCTCGAGTGTGAGGAGCTACCAACTGTGGATGAAGGTTGACCACTATTGCTATAGTGATTGTATAAGTTATCAATATCACTTTTTAGCATTCTAATAAATTGTACATCCTTCACTGCTTCGATGATGGAATTTATCTAAAATTCTATAACGATCAATTTATATTGGGGGTCAACTGAACGGTGTCGTTTTGGGTTAGGGCGCCCTAACCCGAACCCCTTTCTTCTTCATTTCTCCTCCTCTAAGTAATTTCTCTCTCATCTCTCACTCTCAGACCTCTCTGAGCTCTCCCTCGACCTCCATCTGGCTGCCCACTGATTAGACCCACCTTGCCTAGTTGCCCCAATACCGTGTCTCTCTCTCTCTCTCTAATCTCTCAAGACTTATCACGCTCTTGGTATGTGCTCCTTGACCTCTCTTGGTTCTAGGTTTGCTTCCATATATATTTTTATTATGAAATTTAGCAATATATTTTATATTTGAAGTTATTCCATGCCCTACTTGATTTATTATGAAATTGGAAATTTTGAAGTATTTTTTATCGGCATCAACATGTCTTTTTTGTAAATTACATGTTATATGCTTTTTCCCAAAATTATTCATTTCCTTGTCTAAATAATCATAATTTTATTTAAATGTATGAGGTAATGGTTGAAGGAAAGTCAATTGATCCACATAGCAAGTCTATTGCCCAATGCCATGGGAGGAACAGGTTTCTGACTTGGGTATGAGCTGCCGAGTATGAGGCTCTCCCGTAGTTCTTATATGTACTTCTAATATGCTAGTGTCGTAGAATTATGCAGAAACGTGTTGAAAATTTTGGCATGCATAATTATAGGACACTAGCACAAGCATATAACTTTTAACACAAATCAATTTATTAGATTCTCAGAGCAATTACTGACATTAGGAGTTTGAAGATTGCAAGATTGTGTATGCTAATAAATTTCATTTTATTGTGGAAATATTAGCGAACTAAAATATAGATTTTAGAGTCTTATATAAATATTTTTCAATTTTAATTTTTGTATCTCATTATTACCTAATCATTATAACTTTTTCAAACTTCCAAACAAAAAATAAAAAATTATTCAACTTTTTTAAATTCTAAAATAAAAATAATAAGAAAAAAATTAAATTCTAACAATATTTTAATTTTATAATATTTTAATTTAATTTTTTCTTTTTTATTTTCCAAAATCTCATTAAATATCTTAACTCAAACTATTTTATTATTATTTATAGATTTTTTATCTCATCTCATCTGTGTAACCAAATGAAGTCTAATAATGAAAAATTAAAATAAAAGCATAAAAATAACTCAAACTCAAATTTTTTTCAAAAAAATTACACGGTACATACGCACTCTATAACTGCAAATATCATTTTTTTTCAAAATTATAATATAAAGACGAATTGTTCAAAAATAAAATCACTATTTCAGTATTAAATACAGTAACATAAGCCTAAGATCGAAAAAGAAGTAGAAAAACTGAAAAGAATCTCAATTCCAATTCCCTCCTTAACACGCACGACATTGCAGATCCTCCCAAGGCCCGGCCAATTCAATTGTTTGCTCTCTCCGACGCGCACATAAACAGCCTCTTGGACTCCATGATACTGCTGCAATCTCATTCCAGATTTCTCCTTCAGACCTTGCTGAATCGAGTTCAGAAGTGAGTTCTCTCGCTCCCTCTCTCTCATTTGCTATTTCTGTGACGTTAATTCTCTGTAGGAGCTGGAGCGGGCTCCTCGTATACCTGTAATTCCTGATTTTTTCACCTTTTGCGTTGTTCTGTCATTTATTTATTTATTTATTTGTTTATTATTTTTTTTATAACAGATCAAACTTCATTGATAATAAAGATTACACACATTTATCAAACCATATGGTTTGAGAAAGAAAGTCTGGAATACAATCCTCTCAAATCTCACAATCCTCAACATTCCATGCATTCCTAGCAAGTTTGTGAGATGCCATATTACCCTCCCTATATACATGAGTAAAAGAGCAAGAAATAAAACAACTCTGAAGTCTTTTAACTTCTGCAAATAACGCCCCTAGAGCTGAATCAAACATATTGTCTTTCTGTAAAGACTCAACAACTAAGAGAGAATCAGATTCAACTATCAAGTTGGAGATACCCCTACTAGCACAGAATTGAATGCCTCGGAACACAGCCAATAACTCAGTAGCTTCTGGATTTTCAACATCATACTCTACCTTACTAGCTGCCATGATCAACTCTCCTTTATCATCTCTAAGAAGAAACCCAACACCTGCTCTCTTTAGATCAGCAAACATGGCCCCATCAGTGCTTTGCTTAAGTACATCCATGGGAGGTGGCTTCCATTTGAGATGTTGCTTCAACTGAACTGGACATAGAGTAGCCCTCTAATCTCTTTGTAATTCTTCATAGTATTCAGAACAAAACCAGCAACCTGTTTCGGACTTATCACAACCTTATCAAATTCCATCTTGTTCCTCCTATACCATAATCCCCAAGCTAGTGAAAAAAAGAGAGCCAACATTGAAAACACTGTTGTGGATCTTGTTTGCAATCCGCAAATAAGTATTATACCTCACTCCAGTTTTTGTTCACTAGGACTCAAGTTCACAAACTTTTCCTAGCATCCATACATTGATTGTTGAGCTTAGTTTTGCATCGCATGTAGTTTATATAATTCTCAACTTGTTTCCTCTGATTTGTATTCAAATCGGTTTTGTGCGTTTTCATGTGGTTCTTTGTGCTCAATGTATGATTGTCTTTGCATTTTCGGTCGAGTGGCTTATTTATAAATTTTTGAATGGGTTTGTATCATAATTCTTTTTACTCAAATTCAATCTGCGATGGAAAAAGGAATGTTCGGGGACATTCAATTAAGGAAAAAAAATCATTTGGTTAAAATTACTGCTGTCGAACTAATAAGACATTGTCGCCAATAATCACTTCCATACTTCCCATTTCAACTACTATTAAGTAATCTTCTTAATTTTTGTGATGCCACTGATGCTTATTCCAGTACTCATTCATATTTTAGCTTTTTATCACTTGGCCACCTACAAAAATACATATTGGAAACCTGAAGTCAATTTTATTTGCATTTTTGTTTTCAATTGCCTTGCACAGCATGCTGATTTGTTTTCAATTGCCTTGCACAGCATGCTGATATATCATTTCTTTTTCTGCAGTCTTGAGAAAGGAGTTGAATTTGATAACCATTGGGTTGAGTTTGACGATGTTCGTTACCATATTCAGGTATTTTATTTTAACAATTTAACATTTCTGCGTAAGGAAAGAAAATAATTACAATTAAACTCGTAACCATGGATCTTGAATCAATCAACTACATTAGTTATCAAACAGGTAGTTTTGTCATGTGGAGCATGAGTTTTGGATTTAATTATCCGGTTGCCAAAAATATGTTGTAGGTTTCATTGAAGAATCCACACATTTTGCTGCTGTCAGTGTCATTACCCACTCCTCCTCCAGAGGCCATCTTCTTTGGTGGACTTCCTTCCGGAGCTATTGAAGCTATAAAAGCTGCATACGGTGTGATTGTTCAAATTCTTGATCCTCCAAGGGATGGATTTAACCTCACACTGAAACTGAACTTATCCAAACTTCCTCCAGATGAAGGTTCAACGAGTTCCTTTTCTAAGGTCATTATTTGCTTGCAGTTGATGTGCTGAAGGATTTGGGGATCACTTGTCAAAGATATCCATTTAATCTACTTCTTCAAAATGTTTTTTATACCAATCTTATGCCCTTCACACCTGACATGGGTGAATGTTAGTGTCAAGGATCCATTCGAATGACTTGCTAGTGAAATGATTAGGAACTATAACTGAAAGTGTATAACATGTAGGAAGAGGTTTAAAATGTTTGGAGCTGTGTAGATTCATATTTAATTGCATGGATTTGCCAAGCATACACATATCATTATATTCAAGTAGTTCCATTTGTTATCAAACAATGGAGGTTGGTTAATTTGTATTATTTAATTCTCATGGCCAAACTGATGCTGGATTGTGTTTCCTTTAGGCCTTGCTTGATGTTTTCATTATGTTGGTTTTAGTGTTGCCTATGCTACATATCTTCAAACATGCTATCTCCCCTACTAGTAGGCAGCAAAAGCATTGGTAGAAATCAATGAGGAAGGGTTTTCCCTTAGCCTTTCTTGACGTATTGAAATGTCCACCTACAATTATAGGCATGGATGTGTAGCTTAAGGTTAGATTTGGTTTAGGTGATTATCTGCGAATAGTAGTTCCTTTCTCGGTTGGAAATAACATTTGATTGCAATGGTTGCTCCTTAAAAAGCTTGGCTAGTTCTTAGGAGGCAAGGTGTCTTCTTTGCCTAAGTACCTGGCCGCCCATTGGGTGCTTCCTTCAAGGCTAAGTCCATATGGAATGAAGTGATCGAGAAGTTTGAATGTAGGTTGGAAAGTTGGAAGAGGTTGTAATTGTCAAAAGATGGTTGGATCACCTTAATCAAGAGTACACTCAAATTTGCATACTTATTTCCTCTCATTGTTCCCTATACGAGTGCAGTGAATCACAAACTCCAATGTGACTTCCTTTGGAGCAAACTAGGTGAAGAATTTAAATTTCACCACCTAGTCAATTGGGACAAGGTAGGCTCCCTAATCTCGTGTGGTGGTTTGGGGATCCAAAATCTAGAAGTTTTCAATTGGGCCTTTCTTAGGAAATGGTTATGGTGTTACTGTCAAGAGGGGGAGACATTGTGAAAGGTGGTGAAAAATTCCAAATATGGTGGTACTTGTGGGGTGCTCTTTGGAGGCACAAGGTGCTTATGGTGTGGGCTTATGAAAAAACCTTAGAAGGGGTTGGGGGTATTTTCTCAACACACTAGATTTGTGGTTGGGGATGGTTCTAGGATTAGTTTCTAGCATGATATTTGGTGTGGCGAGAGGGCACTCAAGAACACTTTCCCTCCTGTATATAGGATTGTGTGCTGAGAAGAGGCATTGGTGATAGACTTACTGGAGATTTCGGGTGGTTTTGCTTAGTGGAACGTTCAATTCCTCAGGGAGCCATCGGACTAGGGGAATTTCCCCGAGATGCACTTATGTGAAACTCTTTATCTAGGGTTTGTGCACTCTCGGGATTAGTCGGGACTTTTTTCCAAACAACCCCTGCCAATAAAAAAAATCCTTACGGTGGCCCATGATTGGGGAAGTTGGGGTTCTTACAGATTTCTTCATCTTATTTTACTCTCCCGGAATAAGGAACCAAGAAGTAGATAAGATGTCTAGGGGTCCCTCTATTGATAAAAAAAAAAAAAAAAAAAAAGAGGTCAAGGATTCCCTCTAGGAAAGGGAAATTCTATACCCATTCATTCTATAGGGTCATCACTAATTAGGATAGTAACCACTTCCCTTGAACACTACCTAGTAGCACTAATTCTACGATCAAGCTACATACCTCGTAGCACTAATTCCTGAATTTCACCTTGTAGTTCGTCACCGAGAGAGAAAGGAAGGATGCGATGGATTGGAAGTTGAATTGAAGACGCCGGCGAGAAGGTAATCTCCGTGGTGGTGGAAATGAAATAGTGCCGTTAAACAGGGGAAAACAACAGAGCACACAGAGAGAGAGAGAGAGAGAGAGAGAGAGAGATGTTGTCTTACCAAAGCGGTGCGAGGGTGACAGGAGGTGTTCAGTTAGCTGTTTTTGGGCTGTCCAGTGATTTCCGACTCCCCATGTCATGGTCGGTGGTGGAGCACAACATACCACAAACACAAAAATAGTTAGTCACATGCTATAGAGAGAGAAATGACGGAGGAGAGAGATAGGGTCGAAGATCATCATGGAGGGAGGAGAGTACTTACCGATGGACACTTCTGTGGTGTCCTTTGGTGGTTTCCAACGTGATGGGCTTGAACAATGTGGCTGAATGGATAGTGGGTGTCTCAGTTTGTCTTGGCATGCTTGGGCGGTGCTAGGGTGGTTCATGGTGGTCTAGGTGTGAGGGAAGTGGATGTGGCTTCTGGGATTGTGAACGACGGTGCTGTGGTTGACAAGAATGTGAGGGAGGGTCTGGCAGTTTGGCTACAGTAGCTAGCTGTGAGGATAGAATGCTACGTTTTTTTTTTTTGGGAAATTGTAGAGGGAGAGGAGGAGATTTAAAGATGGGGAAAGGGTGTTCAATGTGTTCAAATTGGAGTCGGTTACTAACTGCCATAACGCTAACCTGCTGAAGGGTCACCCAAGAGGAGAGAGAGAATGACAGAAGTTTAAAAGCATTGCGCAGCGGTTTAATTAACAGAACTCTGAGTGACTGATATTGCTAGTGGGTAGTTTACAGATTAATCGCGTGGTTTTGGTCAATGATGATTTTAAACAAAAAATCTTAACTGATGATTTAACTACATTTATCCTTTTAATAAATATAATGAATAATAATAATAATAATAATAATAATAATCCAAATTAAAAAATGTGCAGCTTATTAATGAAATATAATAGTAACAATAATAGAATGTTTCTAATAATATTTTTAAAATATAAATAAATAAATAAACACAAATTTATCTTATGGCCTAATTTAGGATCCATATGTTACACAAGCAAGCTTTCTCAAAGGTGTATAGTATTGTGCATTTGCAAGGGGCTGTAGTGGCGGATCTATTGGAGTTCTCTAGTGGCTCTCTGTAGTGAAATTTTAGTTTTTTAGAGTGACTCATGTTTGGAGGTCGATGCCTTTGAAGAAAATTTTGATCTCTTGTTATCTTCTAGATTATGTTTCAGAGGTCCATTCTCTTTAAACCCCTTCTAGGAAAAGGAAGTTGACTGCTGGATTTTTCTATCAAGTCTTTGTACCTCAAGATAGTAACTTTTTTCCTTGGAGGAGTATTTGGCGGACTAAGGTGATTCTAGGAGTAGCTCTTTTTGTATGGACCTCTTTAGGGAAGATCTTCATCATAGATAATCTAATAAAACGTCATATTATTGTGACATATTGAGCCCATAAATCAAAACAATATGAAAGATGACCCTTATTCGTTTAATGTGGTGTATTTGTAGGGAAATGAATGATAAAAATTCTGAGGATTGCGAGCTAATGATGGAAGAGCTTATAACTTTTGTTTTTCTTCAATACTCCATTCGTTTCGTGATTTACTTTTATCCTTCTTTTCTGTTTCTAATTTGGTGTTCTTCTTTTATACATCCTATATACTTTGGTTATGCCTTTTACGTTTTTTTAATAAAATCCTCAATTGCATGCCAAAAAAATAAAAATAAAAATCCTCCCTTTTGGTGCTAATTTGTTATAGCAAATTCCCTCTCTCACTGGAAATGCCATGAAAAAAGATGAGGATTATCCTGTAGGGCATTAGCCTTTTATAAGTTACAAGGGGATATTCCTTCTTGTACATAGTTTTGCCCCCATGCACTTTCTTTTCTATTTTTTTCTCTTAACCCTTTGTAGATGCACAAATAAAATAGCTGTATAAAAGAAAAGGAATAATAGTAGCTAGTACAATTGAGTTCTCCCACTATTAAGCCCTTGCGATGGTACCCTAAAAAATGCTTCAACGGCAACTCTCTCTAAGGGTATTGCCCATTTTTTATCAGTAAATAATAATTTTATTTATGGTAGAAAGTAGGTATAGCCCAAGTACATAAGACATATAAACGAGCAATACCTATGCATAATTGAATAGGGATACAAGGAAATCACGAATAGTCCTGCCATTGAAGTTAATTACAATTGACCAATGGATTAAAGAAAAACATTTAAAGCCTGTCCATTGACCGCTTGCGGTCTTCAAAGCTTCGTTCATTCCTCTCCCTCCATAGGCACCACCAAAGAATAGTCGGGATCATCTTCCAAATTGCTACGATTTGTGATTTACCATGAAGACCTCTCCAATTTGCTAGAAACTCAACCACCCTTCTCAGCATCACCCAAGCTATTCCGACTCTAGAAAAGATCTCATTCCATAGGGTCATGGGCCTTGGCAACTTTACAATCAAGTAATGCATGGTCAACAGATTCCCCACTCTTTTTGCACATACAACACCAATCCATAACCATGATTTGCCTTTTTAAAGGTTTTCTATAGTGAGGATCTTCCCCAAGGAGGCCATCTTGCAGCTTTTAAGGGGCCTTAGTCTTCCAAATGCTTTTCCAGGGAAAAGGATCGGAGTCTCCCATGGTGAGAGACTTGTAGAAAGACTAGATGGTGAATCTCCCCTTCTTAGAGGGATGTCAAAAGATCTTTTCTCCATAACTCTTTTTTTATGTAATGGAAGCTTTTAGCAAAATGAATTTAGGTGTCATGGAGTGGATTTCTCTCAGGATTCTTAGTGGGGGGAAGCAAGTACCAGTGCACCTGATATCTCCCATTTTCTATTCACATACGACACTCTCAACTTTTGTGAGGCCAACCAAGATTACATCCTAGCTTTGAGGGCACTCTTACTTTACTTTGAAGTTGTTTCCGGCTTGAAAGTGAATCTAGCCAAGTCGGAATTAGTGCCAGTGGAAACTGTTCCAAGTGTGGAGAGTTTGGATCACATTCTCAGGTGTAAAGTATCATCCTTGCCAATAAAATATCTTGGTCTTCCCCTAGGTGCTTCATTCAAATCTATGCCAATTTGGGATGAGGTCTTGTTAAAAATGGAGCGAAGATTGGCTAGCTAGAAGAGGATATACTTGTCAAAAGGCGGAAGAGTAACTTTGATCAAAAGTACTCTCTAACCTGCCCACCTATTTCCACTCTTTGTTCCCAATTCCACCTAGGTGGCCCATCGTATAGAGAGACTGCAGTGGGATTTCTTATGGTGGGGATGGAGGATGAGTTCAAGTTTCACTTGGTAAAATCGGCCATGGATCATTGGTATGTATCCCAATCTCAGAAGGAGGGCTTGGAGTTTGTAATTTGTTAGCCTGTAACCATGCTCTATTGGCAAGTGGCTGTGGAGATACCAATCAAAATATGGTGGGACATGGGGAGGATGGTGTCGAATGAGGTGAGAGGTCACATGGGGTGGGGCTATGGAAGCAAATAAGAAGAGGATGGACCACTCTCTCTAGATACACTTGCTTTGTGGTGGAGGAGGGGTCTAGAATCAAATTTTGGCATGAAATATGGTTTTGGCATGAAATATGGTGTGGTGATAGACCCCTCAAGGAAGCTCTTTTCCAGGAATTTACAGAATTTCACGAATGCAAGAAGCCTCCATTGCAGATCTTCTGGATGTATCTAGTGGCTTCCCTCAATGGAATGTTATTATCAAAGCTGCACAAGATTGGGAAGTTGATGCCTTCACTTTGACTTTTTGATTGTAGTCTCTTGAGCATATGGGGTCCATACATCCTGTACATATTTTCGTTTTTTCTTTAATATGTTTTATTGCTTGTATAATGAAAAAATAAAAGAAAAGAAAAAGGAAAATAAATGGAAATCTCACTAGTGGTCCCTCTGTTGGTTGCTAAGGATCATTTTAGGGATCTGTCCTCTTTCACCCACCCTTTCATCATCTGCATACCTTCCTATTTTGGACCATGGATGTAAATGCCACATTCTTTTGCTGGAAGTTAAATATCCTACTTCAGGTGTGTAATGCCATTACATTCAAAGTTGTAGAGTTGGGGCTGTGTTAAATTTTGTGTGACTGGCTGCTGCACCTAGTATTATGAAGCATTTATGATGCTATAATGCAAGTCGTCGTGCCAACATTTTGAGTTTGCTTTCACCTTTTTTCTAAAAGCACAGAATAGTTATTTGATATAACTTGTGTCAATTCTTCTGTCTAAGATTGCCCTGAACCATATAGTATAAAAATTCTCACTTATCTATCATAATTTGTTGATTTCTTGAACCTCTTTTTTTTTTTTGTGCAGGGTACAAACATGCTCTTCTGGTAAAGATTGCATCTATAAGGGAAACAGTACTTGGTGCTCCATTGAGAGTAATTCTAAAGCAACTTGCATCAAGGACTGCTGCTTCTAATATGGATCGGCGTTTTGCCATTGTGCATCGTCCGAATGAGTCCTTTTTCCTTGTTCCTCAGGTAAAATATTATCTTGACAGGTTAACGTATATGAGCCGTGATACGCATCCGCCACTGTAGCGGAGTTCGTTTTCGCACACTGCTACGTGGCAGTTTTTTTTTTTTTTCAGTCGATTTCCTCACTCTCTCTCTCTCTCCTTAGGCCCGATCACTCCGATTCACTGTGCAGCCCGATTCTTCTTCAGCTCACCCCGGCGCCGCCGTGAGCCGCTGAGCCTCACCGCCACTACCGGCGAGTCCCCCTCACGCCGGCGACCAAGCTAGCCATCACCGATCTCCCCCACGCGCAGCTCTCTCTCTCCCCCGCGATAACCCAACCGAAACCCATTTCTCTCCACTTGCGCCACCGTACGCGGCCACCCAGGCCACTGCACCTCCACCAGCTCACACCGGCGACATCCTCTCGCAAACCCAGCCACCAATGAACCACCCTATCCCTTTCCGTCGCACACACGCAAACTACACATAAAATGGGTTTCACACGAGCTCGAGGCCACCGACAGGCCTATTGCCGCCGTGCGTCGGTTCTAGCCCCACCGAGCACCTCCCCTAACCCCAGCGGCTCGTCCCGTAGCTCCTCTGAGCCAGCAAACCCTCCCCCTTTCTCTCGGTCTCGCCCTCCACCTCTCTCTCGGTCTCCGTCTCGCCCCCGAGCTCCTCCGCGCCCAAGCCCTCCACCTCTCTCTCGGTCTCTCCGTCTTGCCCCCCACCTCTCTCTCTATCTTCGTCTCGCCCCCGAGCTCCTCCGCGCCAACGAGCTCTCGACCTCTCTTGATCTCTCGGTCTCTCGGTCTCCAGCTCTCTCTCGCTCTCAAAGAAAGTGAAAATGAAAGTGTAAAATGAGAGGGAAAGTGTTTTTATTATGAGGGTATTTTTGTCATTTTACAGTAGTGTGTGTTGGATGATGCGTGAATATGGGCGGATGCAAATCATTTTTCTAATGTATATTTGTTGCATAAATTTTTCTTCTTTAGAACCTCCAACAACTTCATTTAACCTTCTTGGTTTATTTGTAGAGAGTAGTAGTATTCAGGAGAAAATTATTCCTCTCTCTCTCTCTCTCCATCCTCATTTCTTAGATATTTCTTCGACTTCAACTAATTTAGCATTGAATGTCTACACTATGCAAGTAGTCTTACTTATCCCACAACTATAATATAAGGTCAATTTGCTTTATGCTATCCATTGTGTGCAAATTTAATTATCTAACCTTACTCAAACTCGGCTAGTCTAAAGTCATTAGCTCTCAAAAAATCATTTTTAAATTTACTTCTATCTTTGAAGTTTGCTAAAACCTTGTCTTGGCAGCCCATAAACTAAGTTGCATAGGATGAATTTAAATACAAATCCATCCTCCTATTCATATTTGAGGTCCCTTTTGCCTTTGTGGCTGCATTCGCTCTGTGGATTTTCCTAGGTTTTTAGTGCACATAAAAGCCCCTTTAAAAGATCTGTATTACTAAAAGATGACCTTTGAGGCCTTAAACATATTTCTATCATTCAAGTGTATCTACAGAAAAACCTGCTAAGTATCAGAGAAAGTATACTTTGCTTTAATTTAACAAGTGTTCTAAGGTTTTGTGCTTTTAACCATTCGATAGACAACCCAATGTGGGCATAGTCACTTGGCTTTAAAACTGTCCTTAAAAAAGACTAACATGACGTTTGATTTATAGAATCTTACATTTCCCCCAACATCCATGTTATCTGGAATGTGATGTTTACAAATATGAATTCTCAGCTATGTGACTAACCCACGTTTAGATATGATTGTGAATCTAATAGGATTCCAGAAAATATGTGATTCCCGTGTTTTGTCTAATCCGATGCATTCTACCGGAATTCTTTATGCCTCTGCAATATTCTTATATTTCTTTGTTTGAAAAACTGTATATGAATCGTGCTTTTGTTTCATTTTCCAACCCAACAAACTGTGCATATTGTTTGATTTATTTTCATATTTAACTAGATCAAACCTGTTCTATTCTGTTTCTTCATGGACTAATAATTCTTTACTTCATGTACAGATTTTACAGAAAATGGTCACAATATGCTCTGATCACATAATTCGCACGCAATCTCAATCTTCGTCTGCAAAAATATCCAATAGTTAGATAAAATGAGTAGAGGCATCAAAAATTAAAATAGTTTGTCAACCAGAGACTTGGGGAGAGTTTTTTTTTGGCAAGGTTTGGAGATTGAGAAAGTCTAGGGAGTATGTTACCAAAAAAATATTATGGCCATAGTTATTTGCTTCTGTCAAAGCTGTCAATCATCAACTTAGCTCCTAAACACATTGATAATGCACTTACCAAAAAAAGATATTGATAATGCAAGATTGTAACCCAGTAAGTAAGCAATGTGCAGACAGCTCAAAAAGCCTTTGTTTTCCACAAATTCCCATTTTGTTTCAAATGACTTACATGCATGCAGCACTTCAAAACATGAATTAAACATTAACACATCATAAAACCAAACTATTCTACCATAATCATGCTATTTGATGGAGAAACCAACCTATTCCTATTGCTGGCAGATTATTTAGAAAACCAAACAGCACTCCTATTACATCTTCATTGTATGCTATTCCAAACCCTGTACACTAATGCAATAAAGTCATTATTTAGGAGTGAATTGGTCTCATAAACTAATTGTAAAAATACCCCTTAAGATTCATAAATTAAATTGCTAACCCCATGATCTTTTAGCTGCATCAATCTCAAATTTGTACAGAATATTTTTGAATTTCAGCAAAAATTTATTTGCATTAAAGTGCATGACGCAATTGTGGTAATCATTGTGTATGTTTCATTGTAGCCGATGTATTAGGGTCTGTACTTGAAATTTTGCTGAGAAGATGTTATAATATTGGTTTCTAACAGGTAGCAAAGGTGACGGTGATGTTTCCTATGAGGTTTAAGGACTCCGTAGATATTGTTCTCGCCACTTCCTTCCTGCAGGTACAATAAGTTTTTAACTTAAATAGTTGATGTAATGCTATGTCTCAAAAAAATGCCAACATGGATTTTTATCTGGGAAAGATATTAGCGGAGTAACACATTTTGTTGATGGTCCTTGGAAGGCCTTCCAGACGTGGAAGTTTTTAACAATTTGCATATATGTATGGTGATATTGTTGCCGACACTTACAAGCATACCTTTCTTGTATGCTTCCCTTATACTGCTCATGTGTTACTTCTAGTTTTTCACTTCCAAGGTCTGTTTTTCATTCAGGAGTTTGTGGAAGCAAGGCGTACAGCTGGACTTAATAATGCCCCTTCTTGTATGTGGTCTCCATCTCCTCCTTTAGAACTGAAGGGAGCTCCTGCTGAAACATTGTCGGCAAATGCTGGATTTGTTACATTTGGTAATGTAGAAAATGGTCATAGTTGGTTTTTTCTGTGTCTATATCACCATAACAAGGTCAAACCATGCAGTTATCCACCCGCGTCATGTAGAAGGCAAAAAGCTGGACCGTACAGTTTGGAGTTTATCTACCTTTCACGCTTATGTTAGTTATCATGTTAAAGTGAGATTTCTTTCAACTTATCTTCCTGATTCTTGCTTCGTTTATCTTAAATTTTTTCATATACTTGTAAATTTTGAAATAAAGAACACTTTAAAATTAATATACATGTACATATGTTAGTCTCAATATTTATGGCAAAGAAAGCAGTAAGCATCTTCTTACAGAAAGATTTCACTTCGCATGTTCAAACTTTTAAAGGAGTCACAAACTGTTCATTCTTACCTATTAAGAGAACAAACTGCTCATTTTAGTTAAATTTACATCTAGTGACTAGGTTCACCTGGAAGTAATTACTTTCGATCACTTAATTTACTTTATTACATCAGACAAGATCTAAAATTTCAGTGGATAATTCCTTGCAATATGATTTAAATCTTTTCATATTGTTCTTTTAGTGTATAGGATGTTTTGGTGAGGGGAATGTTTCCCATGTATGAATTACTGGAAATATGTCATGTTAATAGTTAGTGTATGTTACTATGTTTACTTTCCTTTTGCAGCAGCCCATCAAATGCATGCAGTAGATGCTCTGGACTCGTTTATCTTGAAATCTGTTGTTATGCTTTCAAAATTATGAAGACGTGCACATATTATGCATCTTTCTTCCCGGACCAAGACTAATTAAGAACCTTGCTTCTAATATGATCTTTCCACTTTCAGTAAAAGTAAAAGATAGAAAAACCTTGGTCTGTTTGGATATGTTAGATTGTGTGGTATGCAGACTTTATTTGGTCCTATCAGCACCTTTGGGCGTATTTTTGGGGTGCAAAGTCTTCACTTTGTTTTCGCATGCTTTTGTCTTCTACCTTTCAGTCTGTTCCCTACATTTTTTTAACAGTGCTCAGAGGGCTTCATGCATACAAGGATGCGGCGTCGCGTGGAGTCTTTGATTCAGGTTCTCTATCCTCCTTCAACAGAGTTTGCTTTTTTATACTTTCTGAAAATGTCCTGCTTAGTTTTATTTTGCATTGTGCTGATATATTATGCTTGATCCTGAAAAATTATGGAGACAAATGTGAATATCTTAATCTGAAATAGAGCAAAGGCAACTGTTGCTGCTAGTAATGGGCTAGAAACGGACCGAATCTCATAAAAGCCATTTGAGGTTATTTGACGAAAGTATGTTTTGGAGCTTCTCTTTTGGATTTCAATCTACCTCATTATGGCCATTTGAGGTTATTTGATGAAATTTATGGATGTCTTGACTTATAGGAATTTATAACTGTTTTTTCTTTTCCAATTTTCTCTCTTTTGTTGATAATATCTTATGTAACTACCATTAATTTGGGTTGTCTTTTTTTTTTATTGGGCCTTTGAGTAATGTTTCCCTCATACTTATCTTCTGTGCTTAAGAAATTTATGCCAGTCATTAGGCTGTTTGGGCTTCTTTCTGTTTTTTTTTTTTGAGATGATGATGGTACTCGAATTTTGCTGTTTCAGGCTAAATGAGAGCATGGTGACTATGTTTACCGTTATGGTAGGCCTGGGTTCGTTCATGTTGGGGATGTGTGACACCTTAATGGGGAGGGTTTGTGGCCTCTTAGAAATAGAAGATGCATAGAGATGGTTTGGGTAGGCCTGAAAGGTTCAATCAGGTCTCTTATTTGTTATATTTACATATAAATAGTTTTATATATAATATATGGTTGAGTGGGTATATATCAATGCGGATTTTGATTGAATCCACCTCCCACCTGCATATGTTTTGGAAATTAAGGGATCCGCCTGCCTGCATACCTGGGGTAATGAATGGAAAATCTGATATTTTACCCTAATGAGCAGGCAGCCTGGGTAACGAGTCCCTGTTTCCCATCCCTACTAAAAGGCTACAAAATTATGCATTTTTGTCTATGGAGAGTATCCAAAAAGAGAAACTATAGTTTGCATCACCTCTTCTCTTATCCCTTCTCTTCCCCACTCTTGATTTCTTACCATTCATATAACTTCTTATCTACCTAAATTTCTGAACATAGTAAAGTTAGTTCCGGTTGGAAATTATTGTTTTGAATATAATCAATTTGACAGGAAGCAGCATGTGTTTTGCTTTACTGTTGCCTTTTGATTATACTACTTACTAATTTGAAAAAAAAAAAAAAAAAAAAACNTTATGGTAGGCCTGGGTTCGTTCATGTTGGGGATGTGTGCACCTTAATGGGGAGGGTTTGTGGCCTCTTAGAAATAGAAGATGCATAGAGATGGTTTGGGTAGGCCTGAAAGGTTCAATCAGGGCTCTTATTTGTTATATTTACATATAAATAGTTTTATATATAATATATGGTTGAGTGGGTATATATCAATGCGGATTTTGATTGAATCCACCTCCCACCTGCATATGTTTTGGAAATTAAGGGATCCGCCTGCCTGCATACCTGGGGTAGTGAATGGAAAATCTGATATTTTACCCTAATGAGCAGGCTGCCCGGGTAACGAGTCCCTGTTTCCCATCCCTACTAAAAGGCTACAAAATTATGCATTTTTGTCTATGGAGAGTATCCAAAAAGAGAAGTTATAGTTTGCATCACCTCTTCTCTTATCCCTTCTCTTCCCCACTCTTGATTTCTTACCATTCATATAACTTCTTATCTACCTAAATTTCCAAACATAGTAAAGTTAGTTCCGGTTGGAAATTATTGTTTTGAATATAATCAATTTGACAGGAAGCAGCATGTGTTTTGCTTTACTGTCGCCTTTTGATTATACTACTTACTAATTTGAAAAAAAAAAAAAAAGTACTTACAAAAATTACTGTGATGAGTTTGGCTTTGGGATTTTCTTCTCCAAAATAATATGGGGCAATTTGAGGGTCTCAGTGCTTGGTTACTCAGCTTTTGGCCATTCAAGTATAGAGTGACAGAGGTTAGTCACAGATTCGACATTAAGAAACTTGTGATTGCAATTATTCTTTTTCCTTTTTGACTTTGATCTGCTTTTAACTAATAGATACATATGCAGTGTCTCCTCATGGAGTGTGATACTCTTGTAAGCTATATCGCATTTGTTTCGGTGGTGTCAAAGAGAATTTTGTAAACGTATCCTTGTTTACGTGTTGTATTTTATACATAAATACATAACTACGGTCGCCTAATTATGAAAGTTATATAGCTTCCAATTTGATGCATAAGTTGCAATTTACTCGTTCTTAATGGTTGAATCTTAAAGGAGTGATAGTTTGGAGGATAAAGTAATGATTTTGATGGTTTGCTAATCAAATTGCAAAACGATTAATTTGAGATAGTGTAACTTTCCCACACATGAGCGTGTGCATGTACTTATATTTACAGTTTTCTTTTTGAGGAAAAAATAATAATTACGGAATATCCTTAGTAGAGGTTTATAATAAGCAGACATTTACTACTCTGCAGGCTCTGGATCGTGCCAAGCCCGAGTTGGAGAAGTCAAAGAAAACAGTGCCAAGCAGATCCTTCAAACGAATGGTTTGTCACGAGAACTATTGTCTTAATGCTTTTAAAAAACAATATAGTCATGATATATATATATATATACACACACACACGCACACACTCACACTCACATATATTCTTTCATTTCTTATAACTGTCTAAATTTTTGGTAATATTCGGTTATTTTTTTAGAAAAAGAAAAAATTCATACACTGGACTTTGGAAAAAAATAAAATCTATACACTGGATTGCAGAGCCTCAAAGAAGGAAGGATCAATTCAGATTCATAAAGCCTACTGGGTAGAAGACGGATGCTCATGTTTGGGTTCCAAGAAGCCCATCGTCCAAGGCATTGTTTGCGCTATGCAGGGAAGACACCCCCAAGTGCTCTTGTTTTATTTTGTGATGAAAAAAAAAAGGAGAGAGAAAACATATTTATTCAGTTGCTAACATGTTACAATTTTGTTTGTGGTTTCGTACTTTCATTGAACGTGGAGTGAACTGTGCTGTTTTATTTAGGTCAGTTTTGAGGTCTATATCGACAAAAATTACATTTGAAAAAGCTATCAGTGCAAGTTTAGTGCTACAAATGGTCCTCTTCCATATCTGATTTTTGTCGAAGGGGAGGAGGCATCGGCTTCCTCCTCCTCCTCCACCTTATCCTTTTCTCTTTCCTCTATTTACCCACATTTTCTATTAATGTTTCTTTTGGTTAATTTTATTTTACTTTATTTAAGGCCGAAAAAGATAGATCTATAGCTTTCTGAGAACTCTCAAGAGACACGTGCAGCATAAGCAGATTCACAGGTCGAAAATCGTTCAGAGGAAAGTGGTAGTTTTGCAAAAATCATCGTGTGTGGTTCTCACGTGCTACCCACATCTGCGCGTGGTTTTTCGGCATCTCTTCTTGACACGTGCCAGATCATTAGACTTGCCACACCAACCTTTCAAATATAATCTTTGTAGCTAAAAAGAGACAAGTATGTTGCCTTCATGCTCATGGGTCGTTGCATATTTCGAAGTTTAGTGGAGTTGGTCCAAATTATAATCCGTCATTTTTCGCATCTATCTTACTGCTTTTCTTTTTAGTTTCCTTATTGTTAATTAAAATAAAAAAAGAGTTCATCTCTCGAACGTCTGTCTGTAGAGGATGAGTCATTTATTTCTATGAATGGTGAGGATAAGTCTCTATTTAGGCAAAGTGTTGTCTTTTGGACATTTGTCTGTAGAGAATATCAGCAATAATGAAGATCAGACTAGTCACAAAAGGAAATAATGTACTAGTAGCTTCAAATGTATTATTTTGGTTTATGATGTCATGTTTGTTGTGGGAATATTCCAGAATGTATCCAATCATAGATATAAATTTTTTTTTGAATGAATGATAACAGTTTTCCTTAAAAAATAAAAATTTTTTTGAGGTCTATATAAGTATTTTCTTCTTGGTTTGAAGCAGAAAGAAATGAGTTGAATTGAGTTTCGAATAATAGTATTTTGTTGATCCCATTGAGATGAGTTTAAATTTTTTAGGTTGATATCCAAAATCTCATTTTCCCTCGAGAAAAGAAAAAAAAAAAAAACATTGCTATTGGAATTGAGAGTTACAACCGATACTGATCATTGCAATTACAATTTTTTTTTTCTTTCAAACGTGTTTTTTTAAACATTTTTAATTAAGAAAAATACATAAATTCAATAAATTCAATTCCTTAACCATTAAAAAAGAAAAGAAAAAAAAAAGAAAAGAAAAGAAAAGAAAAGAGAATTCAGTCCCATAAGATAATTAATTTTTTTTGTAACATGAGAAATACTATTTATCATCCCCACACCTTATCCTAACATATGTTATGCCATTTTTATTTTATTTTATTTAAATACATATTTACATATTAATATGTATATTTAAATAGAAAATAAAAATAATAACATGATGTATGAAATAATAAATAGAAATTTTCCTATAATATATCCCTGAAAAGGGAGAAAGAAATCAAGCCTACAATGATGTGACTGCTGTATAATACAGAGCCTGGCCAATATAATTTTCTTTTTCCTGCTAAGAGTGGTTAATTATAGTACTTGGCCAGAATTGAAAATGGTAAGAGCATTAGCATTGGCTTCATCAAAACTATTTTTAAAATTTGATAAAAAGTACATGTTTTCTATAAATCTAAAATCTCTCTATCTATAACCCCACATTGGATTAGCCATTTGATTCATCAAAATAATAATATAATAATATTTTTTAATAATAATATTTTTCTTTTTCTTTTCATTTTTAACTACACTAACCATATGTTAATTAATGATTTAATTTATACTTAAATTAATGTTTCCCAACTAATTTTTTTCCTCAACCTAATTATCAAACAAACACATTTTTTCAGTTCTTTTCTGTTTGTAATTCTTTTTGTGATTCTTTTCATACAAATGACCGTCACTTGTTTCATCTAGATTGATTATATGATTATTTGGTTTCATGAATGCCAATCACTGCACTTTTGTACCTACATGAATTATTTAGAATGCTTAATGTTTAGTTTACTGCCAAAATCAAAGAACGAAATACACATATAGCAGACCACAGGGCATACAAACCAAGCAAACTTCATTTCAGATCTTAATATAGACCAACTTAACAAATCATATCTTAATACAGACCAACTTATTCTTGAGCATACGTTCTGCAGACCACAAAGCAAACCTCATTTCAACAATATGCTTCACCCACCACCACGTATCATACCAGTTTCAAAAAATGAAGTAAACAATAGATATAAAACTATATCAAATCCAACTTTGATCCAAGCTAACTGAGATCCTTGCTGCCAATTGCAGCTGAAAGCTCCAAAATGGGAGTTGGGCTAAGTCCAATATTAGAAGAATCAATTGCTGCATGAGGAGGATAAAGATACTGAACATCCAGCTGAGGTACAAGACAGAGAAAATGTCAAATATGAACGTAAATTCATAAGAGTTATATCTCATATTAATTAAAATTCATCATTATGGAAGATTCGGAACACAAGTAATTTGGAACATCTATTTAACAACTAAAGTGTCTATTCTATAAATTCACTTGGAAAGCACTGGACCCCTTGTTTCCTGTTTCCATTTGCCAAAAAAAAGGTGGAAACTCGTGATCTGTAATTTTTGTTTAAACTTAAAATATCAACAGAAAACTTTAAACTTGCAGAGTTAATTTGTTCCCAGAATGACAATGTTCAACCAAGATAAAAAGTCTAAAGTAATATCTAAAAACCAAATCCTTCTATACTTGTTTGAGAAGTTTGGAAACTTCCTACTTTTTTTTTTACTTGTAGCCAAAATATGAATTTCAAATTGTTCTATGTAAAACTTCACGTGGACATGTGGAAAGTATTGAATAAGCTCACCTTAATGATCTCAACTAGTTGATCAACTCCACTTTCACCAAGAAACAAAGGCTGAAAAAGAAGTTGGATTTTTAAAAGTAGAATATTCAAGGCAACTGTAAAACATGGCCCGTATCCGTATAAACTCAAGTATCAATCTTTCTTGCTTTTTTTTGTTTTGATAAGTTAAACTAAGTATCAATCAACCTGTCCAATAATTAATTCAGCCATCACACAACCAGTAGACCATATATCTATTGCAGTTGTGTACTAGGTGGCACCAAAGATGAGCTCAAGAGCACGATAATATCTTGACTAGATGTAAAAACGTTGGGTTCTCATTTCACCTGATAAAATGCAAAAAGGGCTACTCTCAAAGCAAATAAAAAAGACGCAACCATCAATAGCAAGAGTGAAATGAAAAACTAACCAACACTTTCGCACTCCCAAAATCACAAAGTTTCAGCTGATGCATATGGGGATTGACCTGGACAGTGACCAATTTCAAGTGTGAAAAATTGAAGGAAAAGAGATATCCTGAAATGAACATATTTAAAGACACCAACAAATTCAACTTGTTCTATTTCATATAAAAGAATCATGAAATAAAACTACGTCTAAATAATCAAAATATAAACCAAACTCATTCTAATAAAAATAAGTCATGCCTTCAACCCAGAAATTCTCATTAAATACGTGAGCACACAAAAATGGAAAAATTGGAATAAAAAACCCAATTTGAAGTTTAAAAAAGTAGCAAATACTTGAAGAAAATCATCTCAGAAACCTGCAGAATATAAATGCAAGAAAAATGCTCTCAATTTGGGTGCTCAAAAAATGCAAGAAAATACCCTCAAGCAATGATTTCCGGATTGGGCAGTGATTTCCTCGACCCCTCAAGAGCGATTTACTCGAACGACATCACTAAGATTTCCTAGTGCTCCTCAAATGCGATTTAGATGGGGAAGGGTGAGTTTATGACGTTGGATTTAGCAAAACCTAAATAAAAAATAGAGAGAAGGGGAGAGAGGGAGTGTCGGGCTGAAGAGGGAATAGAGAAAGAGAAAGGGAAGAGAGAAAATGGAGAAGAAAATTTGAAACGGAGAAATGAATTTTTTTTTTTTTTTTTTGGTTTCATGGGTGAAAGGGAGTGAGAGGAAGAAAGGGAAGAAAGAAAGGAAAGAAAGAAATGAAATTACGTGCGAAGATGGAGAGAGCAGTTGGAAGAAGTAATTTTGCAATAAAATAACCGGATAGACAATGAATAGTATGTCTTCAAATTTGAAGATGAAAACAAATTTCTTGTAGCTCAAAGTTTCACTTTTCATTTTTACCGAATCCAATGCCAACGTTTTAAACCAATGGTTCATCAAATTTTAGACTTTTCTTCATTTTACCGAAGCTGATGCCAGTGCTCTAAGAGGGGTAGGTTAAAGTTAAATTTTAGTCTAAACGTATAGCCATTTCTTTTAAAATATAGCAAATAATGAACTGGTTATCTTTTATAACTTTGTGGTTAAGAGATTCAGCTGTGTATCTATTATTTTAGATAAAAATATTACATTATTTTTTACGCAAAATATTCTCTCCCTCGTCCCTCCCATCTTGGCAATGTTAAGCTTAACCAATACGTGTAACTTGTAATGCTGAGTCTATAACCAGGCTTTAGAAATACATTGTAAATGTACTAAGATTCGGAAATTGGCATCCGGTCTCCATTGATCCATTAATGTTTTTGTTTATTTCCATTGAATTTTAAGGGTACGTTTGGACACAAAGATGATATATGAAATTCTCAAAATTATCAATAATTTCTTTCTCCAATATTTACTTCATTTCAAATCTTCAAATTTTTTATTTTATTATTTCCTAATCATTATCCAAACACAAAAATCAATATAATTTTTACAAATTTCTAAAAACCATATATATATTTTTTTGTAAGAAATTATGTAAGATTATCCTTTATTAATGGGAGAAGGATAGAACAAAGACAAGCATCTCGGATGGATTAAGGTGGTTGTCTGATTCCTTTTGAGTGATTTCATACAGTAAAAAAAACACTCCCAATGCGTGAACAAAGGCAGAAAAGAATTAAATAAAAAGGAGGTGAAACAGCTCTTTGTAATTGATGGGGAAGGAACTGAAGGGGGCAGGTTCCTACAGGGTGAAGAGCATGAACAATATGAAAGAATTTCACGCAAAATGAATTACAAAAGCAAAGCAATTGAGAAACCCCAGGTGGCTTGAGCACGTGAGTTAAGATGGGTGATAGACCTCTGATATGTCAGTGGGACCCTCAACTCTGCTGGGCCTGAAACCTCGTGATTATCATGTCTCCACAGCCTCTGACCCCTTTGTCTCACTGTGTGTTGACAGTATAGGGATCAAGTTCATGAATCATGATATTACAAGGATCTCAACCTCACCTGATATGATATCATTAACAGTAATAACCCCAAGTAATAGACTCATCAATGGGGCAGATAGAATTGCAAAAGGTGCTGGTGGTTTGTGGACCCCAATCACACCAACTATACATAGACATAATTGCTTTGTGACTTCACAGAGACAGAGAGAGAAAGAGATGGCAAAATTGAATATCAAGCTTTCCCCCTACTCGGATTCACTGTCAAAGCTCTCCATTCCTTTCAGACCCCTTCGCTTTTGCTGCATATGGCATCCACAACAAGCAACAAACATACTAATCGTTTCAGTCTACAAAGTTATGTATATATTATACACAAGCAAACAATTGAATCTAATACACCCTCTTACATGTACCCATAACTCTAATGGCTCGAGCACTTGTATTATTACTTTGACCATAAACATTATGGGTTTTTCTTTCTTGTTTTTTGGATTTTAGGGGGGAGTCGAGATGGATGGTTGATTTGCAAAGAATATGTCAAAAAGCTCCAAAAGAAATGCGTGGGAATCAAGTTGTAATCTCCATCAAGGAAAGTAGATGGAAACACCCAAAGTCAAGCACATGATTGTGAAGGATGACCGAAGGAAGAACAGAAAAATAAAACAAAAATTAAAAAAAAAATGATCGTAGGGACTGGGTCAATAAAAAAAGGATAAGTTTTTGGAATTTGAAAATGGTAGACGGATGGGAATTTATTAATTGTCTCAATTTTTTTTTGTATATATTGTGTAGCTACGAAAGACTAGGCGTGTTTGTTGAGACTCCAAGTTTACTTTAAAAGTCTTTGATTAATACAAATGCTTGACAAAAAAGATTGAAAAAATAAAAGAGTTGTAGTTTGTTATTGGCGGTCTCTCTCGCACTCTTCCAAAATCCAAAAAAGGCCAAGAAGAGTAACACAACCGAGAAAGAGAATCAATACCTTCTTCACGCATTTCTTCTCCCGAACCTCATATCGATTCCTTGTCAAGTCCGACAGCCACATCCCTGGAAAACAATACTGCACCAAAAACACAGTAACCCACAAATTTATATTTGGTATCAGCATGGGAGAATTTGGAAGGAAGAGAGCCACTCAAGAAAGGAAACATATTATTATTGATATGATTTATGTGGATTTTTTTCTGTTGGGTTCTTATTTTCAGTATTTTTACCTGTAGAGCTTTATCAATATTCTTGGCTCTTTTCTTGGGTCTCTGAGAGAGTTTTGTGCCTTTCATTGCAAGGAAATCATCTTCTTTCTCTTTTCTCGACAGAGCAATGTAAATCCTGGGCCACTCAGTCACTTCAAAATTCACCTTTTCTCCTCCTACTCCGGTCAATGGAGCAGCAGCGTTACTACGGCGGGATTCCTGCTCCAACAGTGTTTGATTAGCAATCCCAACACGATCAGAGGATCCATTTGGCTTCTCATCTTTTGCTGACCCAGAACAAGGCATAACCTTTCTATCATGTTTTTCAGGAGGAGGAGATCGTTTCCCCACCGTAGATCTCGGCAACACCCTGCCACCGTTTCTTGATGGTGACCCATTTCCTCCACGACCAGATCGCTCTTCTAAATTCCTGAGCATGGCGGCCAAGAAATATTAGGTAATGGATAGCTAAAGGTGGTTGCTTTGGGATGGTTGCAGAGTAAATTCAAGTTCTAAAACTTCGATGAGAACGGAAAAATCGAAAAGACTGGATTTTTAATACCCACCCAGAACATTAAAATGCATTTAAAATACTTATCTATACTACACTAGTAGTACCACATACTAGTAATTAATTATATTAAATAAACATAGTAATTCATGTCAATATATCTTATAAAAAACAAAAAAGGTGTTTGAATTCTAATCAGAAAGAACAAATAAGGGAAACGATTTTCAAAGAGTTCTTTTCCTGTTTTCTTTTTTAATCAAATTTCTAGATCGGGGACTCGAGGACTATAACGGGGCTCAAAGCAATGCTCTGTCATAATCAAGAGACGGAATATAAGGCATTAATAGGGGATTCCCACTAAACCCAACAAACATTTGTGAAAGAGAATTGGAAAGCAGAGACAAAAACAAGAGGGGGAAGGAGGAGGACTGGGATTGGACTGCCTGGATCTTGATAGGAAACCCACTTGATCTTTTAGGTCTTTATTTCCCATACCATCTTTTTGAGGGGCACAAAAGTAAATTAGTAAAAATGTGCTGTTTTCAACTAATATATTCTACAGAAGCAGCTAAAACATAGCGCTCAAGGGTAAGTACAGCAACATATGATTTCAGATCCTGGATCGACGTGAGTTACGTCTGAAATTTACCAAATAAAAGCAAAGACGAAGGCCCGGAATGACTTTAAGGGAAATTATTCATCATCCATCCTACATCTAAGACCAGAAGAAACCAAACAACAAAGGCCTTGATGAAATCATAATGCGAGATCTACCAAAAAAAAAAAAACCTTAGCAAATAAAGATGCATAAAAAAGTACTAAATAGAAAAATATTTTCAAGGAAAAAAAAATGAAAGAAAATATTCGGCAGAGGGAGAAAAACAAGAAATGAAAGCAAAAAGGTATCAACCTGTTTGAAAGAATGGAAGAAGCTTCCCTTCTGGGTCTGGTGGTGCCATTAGAAGTAGAAGCGGGAGGAAGGGGCAGCGGCGGCGGCGGCGGCGGCATCGATAAGACGGGGTTGAGTCTCCTCTGGGATTTGATAGCAGCAGACGACGATGAAGATGAAGCCGAGTCATCGGTCGGTACGCGGACATCGGTCCTTGAGACCCTTGCCCTTTTTCTTTGGCCCCACTGCAATAGCATGTCTCCGTTACCAGCTCCAGCACCCCGGCCGGGGCTGGGACTCGCACTCGCACTAGGACTTGGACTCCTGTCGCGTTTCGGGTTCTGGGTCGGGATCTGTGCCTGGTGGTTCTTTGCTGGTGGTGGTGGGGAATCATGGTGGTGGTTCTCGGATTGGGGAGAAGCGGGTGCAGCCTCGAGGGTGGTGTTATGGTCTTGAGTTGTTCTAGATGGGGATCTGAATCTGAAGCCTTTGGCTTCCAAAGTAGAACAACTAGTGCTATTCACGTTTGGTTTGGTAGTATTCGTCGTGGCGTGGAGAATTCTGCCATTGGTGATGGACCTTTTCACATTGCTCAGAGGAACACCATCTGGGCTGCTTACTCTCTGATATCTGCATAACCAAAAAAATATACACATTCAATACCATTAACCCTTTCGATTCAATTGGGAAAAAAGTTAATCACAAGATCTGATGGCGCAAAGGGAGGATATGACAAAAAGAACAGATTCCCTTTCCCAGCTGCTCACCCGAATTGCTCTAAAATGTAATTGGCTTTACACGAACGAACACATTCAACACACACCAAGAGAAAGCACTCAACACTAAATGTGCACAAGAAATGTTCAGACATTCAACGATTTATGTTTAGCATAATGAAAATAACAAAATTTTTAGGATGGAAATTCATTTTCTGAACATAAGGCCACAAGTGAATCCTCCAGCAACGCAATCGCCGAGGACCTGCAACAAAATCTAGCAGAAAGCAAACGAGCTCTGGTAAAGCTTCTTAAGCTCGGTGAATCGCCCCATGAGTAGGGAAGAATTTCTTCAGGAGGTTTGGTGTTGTTCCCTTGCTGATTACTTTCCGAATACCAATCGAGAAATCCAGGTTCACAAACATCTCGACCGCTGTAGAGAAGCAATTATCTTAAGGCTTGAACCCGCCAGTGAGATTTGTTGCCAGATTAAGATGCAGAGACTCTCCAGCAACCGAATCTAAAGAAATATGATAATCGGTTGGAATTCAAAACAATAAAAGCGTAAATCTCAATCTGGTGGGTATCTCGATCATTCCACACTCA